>JAODTT010381991.1:0-12652 GCA_025400115.1 Pentamera pediparva
CATCAATGCTGTAGTCGAGCCACGATATACGTCGATTACAACTCTATTTGATGAACAGCATCGTTATTTAACAACCAACCAAGGGTTGAAATAAGCGGGGGACCAGGCGCTTTTCACCCCCGGCAACCAATCAAAATCCCCTGGTTCCAACATAATCTGTGTGAACCAGGTGCTACTTTTTGACAGGCATGGCCCCTGGTGAACAAATACTTTCCTCATACACCTAAACCAATATCTAATAGCCAAGGGGTGGATACCACAGATTGGCCCCTGGAACTAGACCCAGGTTCATACACTAACTGTACAACCCAGAGGCTACTTCTGCGTGAAAGTAGTCCCTGGTATGGTTATCCTTATTTCAGTCCTTGCAGCCAACCTCTTTTACATTGGCGTAAGTGATGACTGCAGGGGGTGACTTGTAGACTATAGTGAATGCGTTTATGATATGTATTGTTGAATGTTATCCAATCTGTCACACGCTCATCTACCCCCCCCCCCCTTCACTCACTCGATCAATCGAACAGGACCTGGAATACGGTCAGCGAATGTAGTCCTCCATATGAATCGTACGTGGTCACGTGGTTGGTATGACCCGCCCAATTGAAGTTCTACTTCGGGCAGGGTATTGCCAAATACGTTCAAAACGCAAATTGCAACCATTTGCGTGATGCTCCGCATCAACAACAGGGTACGCAATACAACCCAGTGCCCTAAGCTTGGAAATTGCGACATAAAAGCACACTTTATTAGGTAAATTGAATCCATCGATCAGCGCTGCATCAACCATTCATATCACTGTATGATCGAGTGGCTGGATCAACATAGTCCTTGGGCCGAATGGGGTGGTCAGTACCAAATTGGGGCACAAAATGTGAGTATTACTAACGTGTTCAGTTATATCAACTATCATGAATTCTGCATGATAAACTTCTTGTAGTCACAGCTAAAGCCCACTAATTTGCATAAACAAAATGGCCTCCACTGAAATCATGAAACTGCCAAATACGGCCATCCACAGGTTTTGAGGACGCATCAAAGCAATAATAATCTGCTAGTTGCAGATAACAGGTCAACAGCAAACAAATGGACCAATATTTGTTCAATATGGAGGATCCTAATTTGCATAAATCCAAAATGGCGGATAATTTGCATAGTTTTGTGCACATTTTTTGGCAGAGCTGCATCTTTACGATTGTTAAGAAAGCATGTTCGCTCTTCTTCATTTAGTGCAAGATTACATCATAGCATAGATTCCTGTATAAAAGTTGCAATACTAATCTGTCATTGTATTCATGCATGCATGTTTGCATATATACACTTCGCTGCTGTTGAAATTCTGAATTTTTGTTCGGCCTATTCTCTGGCTCCTGTTGCATGGTAACGAATGCAGCATTATCACCGATTATACCATGACCAATTGAATATTTGATGACCATACAATCCAACAGTACTCCGAATTCTCCATAATGTTCTGGCAGATAATTTTAGTGATCTTGAAATAAAGTTCGCAGATATCAGGGACTACAGTGACTTGTGTTAAAAACTCTTGCCTAACCAAGCCAGTATTCTTTTTGTCCCTCATATTGACATGAAGAGAAGGTAGTTTTCCTGACGATGCTTCAACATAGTGACCAAATATATTTGCTGCAGCCGGTCTGTCCCCTCCCTCATCTGAAATGTCCAAGATGATGTCACCTTCATTCTCCCTGTTGTGTCAGTTTGCGAACCTACTCAAACGTACTACGAACTTCACCAGACATTTACTGCAATGGAGTTTATCTTCTCGATGGAGGACACGTATGTTTCTCGAGAAACACAATTCATCCTAGCCGCCTACGAGGATGTTCACGATATCTGAGTCGGACATTAGTTTAGAACTTAGACAAGGGGCCATTGTTGTTTGGCATATGCTATGGTTGCGAGACAAGACAATTTGGAGTGCTTTCTGAATGGCATCAGCAAAGAGCTCCTCTATAAACCCAATTAGACGAATTGTACTGTTTCCGTCCAGCCCAGTCGTTGATCCACTCATCATAACGATCCCCTTGCGATAACGCTACAATAAGGAATGTTTGTGAATGCAATGGTTCAATCATGTCATGAGTTGAAAGATTGACTGTTCCATCTAACGAGGCGCAGATGAGACCAATGAACAAGTTTAATCTTTCAACGGATTAAATTCTATGATCTGCTTGATCGTATTGCTTGCCACTCATCACAATGTCCACTAAGTGGTTTTGTTCCTATCAAGTTGTAACAAGTGTGGAATACCCTTATTCCGAGTACGATTTTCTTGAATTGCCAATATTCCTCCTGATTTCAATCCTTCTCGTATATTTCCTGGTCGAACACAATACTTAGTTCTCGCAGCAGCTCGTTTATCATCGATACCGTTTACGAACATCAGAGTGTACAGGACTACAGGACATCCCATTCACAAATTACTTGTAGGTATTTGCGTGATAAGAATTCAGCATCTCGAGCTGGGTCTGATTTCACTCACCTGTTTCAATAGCAATAATGCTATGTGGCCGGTTGGCTGTTTGGTAATTTGCTCTCTTTGTATGCAACCCCAAGCATTTGTTGCATGGGGGAAATCGTGCAATCTCTACATTTCCCTTCTTCACAAGGACGATAAGGATCTAGTATCGCGAATAATGCTGCTTGTATCCCTGGCAACGTGAGGGGAAGATCAACAGTCGGAGTCCATATTTCTCCCACTCCACTCCAGCTTCAGTGCAAGAACCTACCCACATGTTGCAAATGCACCTCATGTTACTGAGTTACTCCTAATCTTATTCTCACTTGACATATTGTGTAATGGATGGGTACCTACTCCTATGTTTGTGCCTCATTTCATGGAGATGATGCAGCTGAAGTCACTGCGTGACGCGAGACAGATGCAGGGTGTTCCACATGCTAGAGAAATGTTCCCCTCATGTGAACTGTGCAGTGCCAGTATCTCCACATATCTACTGCTAGTTAACTGGGATGCACAATCTCTCACATGGATT
The DNA here is from genome assembly GCA_025400115.1 of Pentamera pediparva. Classification (NCBI taxonomy): domain Eukaryota; kingdom Metazoa; phylum Echinodermata; class Holothuroidea; order Dendrochirotida; family Phyllophoridae; genus Pentamera; species Pentamera pediparva. Next base: position 3,015 of record JAODTT010381991.1, read on the forward strand.
TGATTTGGCCAGTCCTTGAGCAAGACCTTAATTATCTATGATTCAGAAGCAAACATGCAAACAATTCTCTTGTCAAATATTGGTTCATGAGATAAGTTTGTGAACAGCACCCTGATCATTTCTTTTCCCGCTCTACACTCTCGATTGATGTATCATCACACACATATTGAATACAACATCTATCCCGTTGCTGTTCCGTTACGTGTTTACTTGGTAGGATACCTCTTTAAATGTCCCTTATTCAGTTTTCTGCACCGATCTTGTTCCATCGATGTGACACGTAGATCGTCGCAGTCTGACATCAACTGCTCTTCGTGTTTCTCAAGGAGTCTGGCTATTGCAGCCTTGTTGGTCTCCTTGAGAGCCAATTGTCACCCGATTTGCCTACAGTACCAGACTCATTGTTAGGTTTTGCTTTGACAGTCTGTCATGGAAAATGACCAACAAAGTGATATCCATAATCTTCTCTCTGAAGTCACAGCCTGCAGTTTCTCCTACTATGAATAACTTAGGTTGTTACTTCTTATTTCAATGCTGGTAATTCCAGTTGAAATGCCAGAGAGCTTGGTTGTGTTCTTCATGGTAGTTTTCACAGACACCTGTCATCAGATCTTCCAGGAACCGAACACTAGCCTTATCTTTCCTTATCCCCGATGGCTGAATATGAGGAAGCTCAGGATGGGTGAAGACAGGATGTGGTATGCTCGCTCACAAAAAGTGATTTTGTGACTGCACCTGGTTTCAACTAAATCCGTGGTCCCCAGCAGCCTGTGTATCTTTGTTGCACTGTTTGTTCTACATCCTGAGTCACAAGTATCATGGAGTAATTTGCCCGATGAAGAAGGATGTGTGCATCAACCTACCTCCTCTCTAGAAACATGTATCAATCCCATTTTTAGGTTTTCAGTGTGACTGATCCGAGATTTGAACCTCTTAGCCGTTGGTTTGATGCTCTTGGGTACACAGTCTGCACTAGCATGTCATTCATGCGTGGCAATGTTGTACATATACAGAATGCCATTTATACCAATAATGCAACAGTGTGAATTAATGTGAATCTTCCTTTGGAGTAAAAAATGTTTCTGTCTTTCGTTCCAATTCATATATAATGAAATATTCCACTACAGCAGCAATCTATAGCACTAGCAGCACATTCTCCTCTTTTCAAATGTTTCCCAAACTGACAAATTGCATAGCTAGTAATATGCAGATTGGTTAGCATACACTATTATGACGGTGGCACCCCATCGGAATATTACCGTGCCACATGGTGCAATTATAACTTCTTGAAAATGAAAAACATCAATCTCGTTTCCGGTTATTAACTTCCAAAGCCAATTTGTACAGTGAATCGCAAAAATATACAAATACGCCACCATATTGGATTTATGCAAATTATAATTTAGTTTTGAAATGCCTCTTTTATTCAGCTATTTGTTCACTACCAGAATGTGACATGAGCACTCGTTTCTACTATGATAGTCTCAAAACGTAAAATATAGCATAAATATAAGTTCAGGAATTCATTGGCAGCCATTTTGTTTATGTAAATTAGGAGGCTTTAGCTGTGACTTTCGAAACACTATCATGCGAGATTTATGCAGGAAATATATCTGAACATGTTAGTAACAATCACGTTTTGTGCCCCAACTTGGTACTCAAAAGTCCAATTTGGCCTCCTGGCCCGAGGACTAACATGCCAATAGCCAGGAGGTCGCGGTTTATTCCCGAGTCGGTCATACCGAAGACTTCAAAATTGAACCTACCACTGCTGTTTGTGGGATGCTCCGCAAGAACCACAGACAAGGAAAACCAATGCTGGGTCTCACAACTGGGCAGCAAATCGAGAACATGTCGGGGAGCGAAGCATGGAAGAAGCGGGACAAGGGAAGAAAAATGGAGGGGAAATGGGAAAGGGCGCGGAAAATGCGTGAAAAATGTATGTTTTGTTGGAAGGGGAAGCGATCAGACGCCTGAACCACTCCTATCTACAGTCGAAAGGCGCAAACTTGCATGGTTTGGCCACATCACAAGACAGCTTCTCCAAGACCATCCTCCAGGGGACCGTCGAGGGCGAACGCAGCAAAGGTCGACAAAGACGAAGCTAGACAGACAACTTCAAACACTGGACGGGTTTGGCAATGCCGGAGTCGCTCCAGAAGGCTACCGACGGACCAGCATGGAGAAAGATGTCAGCTTCGTCATCCATGCTCTCCGACGACTCCCACAGTCATGAGACTGAGTGAGTGAGTGGTGCACTCCAGAGCGTAAGACTGGACAGTCATCCGTCTGGGAACTCGGCCCCTCGTCGGGGAACGCTGGCCCCCTCGACGGGGAACGCTGGCCCCCTCGTTGGGAAAATCCTTGATCAAGCCGCCCCTGCTGTGGGTGCTGCATGCTAGGTAAACCTGATGGTTAACATTCAGGGAATGATAAACAAATACTCGGAACTTTGTTGCAGAATAAAAACCGGGATGACGTCATAATAGGAGGTTAGAAGAGCCCGAGGCGCAACCGAGGGCTTTCCGTTCCTAATATGACGTCATCCCGGTTTTAATTAAAAACGAAGGCCCGAGTATCTGTTTATTCCCATTCATAAATTATTCATTGTTTTTTTTAAATGTGACTTTAATGTCTCAAATTGATAACATATATTTCAAGTGTTCGATAGACTGCGCATGATATCACATGCGCGTGCAACTTTGTGCATCGAGTTTGGTGTTTGCAGCCCACTCTGCGTCAAATTTCTTATTTGGTCAACCAGTGTTCAGTATCCGAATAATAACCGGTTATTATTCACTTTCACACACTGAAGTTACATACATGGGTCACGTGGTATTCATGAATTGAGGCGTAAAACTTTTACCCATAGGCTAGGCTATATATCGCCTAGTCGAATCCACATAATTCACCGAATCCCTCTCATTTTTTTCTTTGCAGATCCTCAATCTCATCTATGGCTTTCTTTCCCTGAGTGACATAATGCAGCTTGCCCAAACATGCAGGGCTTTACACGAATCAACGATCGTCCCCTCCCTCTTCGAACGATGCGTGTTCCCTCTGTACATCTCGCGGAGCGCCCGGTTCAACCTAAGCCCTAGGAAGGTCGATTACATCAACCAGAGGGGCATCTCTCAGATCCTGGTCAAGTCCACCTTCTACGAGTTCTCCAGGGATTCCCGGAACGCTGGGAGGAGCTACGAGGAGGTTATCCTCGAGAACATCCGGTTCAACTTCCACCTGCTGAACACGATCGGGGACCATCTGACTGTGGTAAGACTCGACCAGAATATGAGCGCAGACATGATCCAGGAGCTCGTCTCCGAGTGGAAGAATATCGAGACCTTAGAGATGAACGTCGGCTATAACCTCCGGTCGATCGCCAAGTCCAGAGACAGGGACAGACTCGCTGAGTGTTTCCAGAGGGTTCCGACACTGAACCTGATCGTCAAGGACCGAATCACGGACCACCAGTGCGAGCGGATCATCCGCGAATTACCGAAACTTTCCTGCATCTCTTTCGAGACAGACTACATTATTAGACTGGTGTTCACCCCGCACAACAAGGAATGGCATCTGATCTTCGACCATCGCACTTCGCTGCGATTTCGGGTCATGCTGAAGATGTATCGGAACTTCGGGAACGAATTCAGGTTCAACGAACGTTCAGGCTCCGACCTGACAGCTTTCACGGAAGCTTTCCTGAAATCGGACGGGGACCCCGATTGGCCGAATGGCCGTTCCGCCATTCCATTTTCTTCACATGCAGGAACGTAGCTACATGACTAAATCCTCACTCATTTCAACAGCATAGTGGTAAAGAGAGTGTCCACTTCGCAATGCGGGTCCTGAGGTCGATCCATAGTGACAATGCTTTTTATCACTCCAATTCTTTCACATGCAGGAAAGTAGCTACATGACTAAATCCTCACTCACTCATTTCCGTCAGAAGAGTGGTAAAGAGAGTGTCCACTTCGCAATGCGGGTCATGAGGTCGACCGTCAATGTCAGTGCGTTTTACCAATTCACTCCTTTCACATGCAGAAAAGTGGGTGCATGTCGAAATCTTCACTCACTACCGTCTGAATATGGGACGCAAAATGGCAAACCCGGGAGCAGCAATTATCCATGGCAGGACCTGGAACAGAGAATGGTCCATGTCTGCTTCATCAAACTCTGGTGTACACTATCGGGACTATAGGAGGTAGCTTGCAATCATGTGCACTGAATTTTGGCAGACTCGACAAAGTGCCCCCGGACATGGTTGAAAGTGCTACTAGGTGTAGACATTTGTATTGTGTTCTTCACCCGGTTTTTTGTTGGTTAGATCCTCATAGAGGAGAAGGGCGTCCAAGTCATCATTACATAAAACTGCTACAGCACTTCATATTGCATATGTGTAGGTCATCGTATAACCCACATGAGTGTGGAAAATGGACGTAAAAACATGCTATTTCTACAACAGCAACAATCCATTCCATTCCAATCACTCGATTCTGGTGGCGCCATCTAGAGATTCAAGTGCCATCCAGCAAAATATTGAAAAGGTGGCATCAGAATCGAGCGGTTGGGATGAGGAAGATCTAGACAGGGTTGGAAGTGGCAAATATGATTGGTTGCCAGGTTTGTATAGTGAGGAGCGGGCACTCTTCTTGAGCCTACACGGCTTTCTGATTCAATATAATTGTATATCGATATTTGGTATTTTTATATTCAGAGCTTTCATATATATTTTCCATTTGTATCCTACGCAACTGATGAAATACACAAAATCATTACCACCATATCCTGTTTAACGTCTGTGTTCTCCCTTTTCGGAGGGTTAGTCATGCAGAGGTACCGACTACCTCCTTCCGAAAGTTACAACCGTCAACATCGGCACCCTTCAACTTCCAACATCTAAGATTGAAAAGTAATAAAAACAGTTTCGATGAGTCCTCTTTGATAAATGAACAGATATGAATGCGAATGCTACCATTCAACCTTTTCACTCTAGCCATCAGCACTTCAGTGGATTCACGAACTATGACCCACCGGTAGGCACTCGGGCAATGATGAACATTGTTTACTGAGTGGTTAGCACAGCTGTGAGAGCGTCAGGGAGCGTCAGCCTCCCACTCGGGAGGCCGGGGTTCGGATCCCAGTCGGGTCATACCAGAGACTTTAAAATGGTACCTGTTGCCTTCTAGCTGGGCACTCGGCATTAGGGACTGGAGCGGGGAAAAACGAGGAGTGGGCAATTAGGTGTCTGCGTGTAATTACACCCATGTTCACATTGAGGTACCACCAAAGTATTCCGTGTATCTGGTGAAGGATTCACAGCTGACGATAAGTGTACTATCCAGGTCTGCGCCCTCGTCAGACCTTGAATAACTCCGATCCTCTGTCTGGTGAGTATCCGATTGACTCGATGTACAGTGAGTTGTTGGAAGCCAAATTAAATGTGATTTGGGATGATCAGTCTCACTTTCTCAATACGTTACTAAACGACGATCGAATGAATAGCGGGAGGCTGAGGTTACCTTGCCTCAGGACCAACAGACACCGGAACTCCTTCATTCCTCGTGCGATGATGCTCTACAACAATACGTTTCAGCGATGATTCTCATGTCTCTTCTTAATCCTCCGATGATTTATGTGTACTCACTCACTTACACTCTAGAAAAATCCAGTCAAATTGACTGGGATACATAACAAATGGGCCACGAATAGAATCTATCCAAATATTTGATTGATTCGGTTCATGAATTCCTCTTCAATATTCACTATAATCTAGTCAAATATTTGACTGGATCCTATTCGTGGCCCATTTGATATGTAATCTATAGTCAATTTGACTAGACTTTCTTCAGAGTGTAGCATGCGATGTGCGGGATGTGTCGATCTACCTATATGCATCAGGAGGCTGAACAATCGAGTGCTGACCGACGGGATATGACCACCAGGCTTTGCCAGTGCCCAGTAAACTCGGGGTGATGACCCTGACCTACATTCCACGAACCACTGAAAAGTGAACAGCTGGAAAAAAATTCTAAATGGAGAGATGGAAATAGTAGAGAGAAATTGAGCGTCGCAGCCCACTTTTCCCTCTAATTGCCTTTCCTCTTGTGAACAGAATTCTCCCGCTGGTCACACATGTCACCGATTCTTGGCGTGGTTTTAGCCAATGCAAGCTACCAATAACAGTGTAGGAATATGATCCAATATCAACAATTCGTATGCCGCCTATAACGTATTACGATACAATTTAACGAGATATGCTGAGAGGAAGAAAGCAGTTACCGGTCTATTTTCTATATGACAACAAGTGTGCAAGGTTCATCCAATATTGTGCAGTTGTTGATGACTTCGCAGAACTTTCATAGATCAGTGGGAAATCATTTGGCTGGTGATAATTACTATATGTTGGGCCCACTGCTAGAAGTTCGCGTTGATCTGAATGCGTCCTTGCAGTATTGAGGGGGTGGGGGTTAAATACTGCATTTCACGGAGTCGTCGTATGGGAACTTTATAATGTTAGCTGATCCATCCAGTCGGCACAATAATTATCGTTGTACGTTTCCTCAGTTTACTCGATAAATATTGGCATGTGTTAAGACCTAACACAGCTAACCCTAACAGCTAACTTATTTTCAACGCAATGACTATCAGACACTGTTTAACCATGGAATTACTGTTCTGATACATTGAGTGTTGTTTGGCATGTATTCATTCAGCGTTAGTTATTTTTCTGCTCGCGTCCTATTTGTATCCGGTGTAAATGTTGCATTTGGGGCGTTTGTGGATGCTGTTATTATTTATTCACGTGCAGGCCTATGTTACACACATGTCTCGTCATTCACTGGGGACTCGTCGGAAGAAGGGGAAGTCACCTTTTCGAGTTCTGCGATTCATTATTAATTTAATAAACTTGTTGCTAGGACAAATCCAAATTTCTACTTCAGTGAGTCATGATTAATTAGATCGTATTTTTAACGAAAATTAGAGAATATATGCCTGTGCAATTTCAACAAACCTATTACATGACCCATGGCCCTCAACACGTGTTGTTAAACTAACGTTGGACCAACTTTTGTTCATTTATCATGTCTGAACTACACTGCAGTATTGTCGGTCTATTACTCGGGAACCTATAGTACTCGTACATTACGTTGCTACGTTGCTTCGGTTGTTCAGCGCATATGAAAGTGACCAGAGAACACATCACTATAAGATATGCTTGATTTACGATGGATGGAAGCGGAGTTTTTTCTAAGTAATTGTAAGCCGTGACGTCACATCGCAATCGATGTTTACAGTAACCAATCGCTGCGGGTGTGAACAAAACTCATTCCATCGCTCCCTGCAGAATTAAAATCGCATACGATGATTGAAATATAAGCAACAGCCCGATGCCGAAAATTGAAGCTGTCTGAACTAAACCGTTCGTCGTAAATTAGTATCGAAATCCCAGGGAGATCGGCAGCTCGGTCGCCTACTCGCTTATCGCGTAAACGCAGTGACATTGACCGCCAAAATGACACGCCCCCCCAAACATCTGGAAATCGAGAGTGTCTATAGTGCGCAATCGGCCGTAGCAAGAACATGGCTGCATGCACACACATTTCCCATTTACTCGCCAAAATGACCACCGGTCTTCACCAAAAACGATGCGGTTCTTGTACTCACCATAAGAGAGCTACACACCAAATTTCAGCTAGATCAGAATGAGCGTTTTACACGTATCGTGTCTACAAGGTTTTCAGACTTCGATTTTCGGCGCTCAGATGACCTTACACCTGACCCAAAAATAAAAGAGAACATGTACTCATCACGGGGAGCCCATCCAACAAGTAACAAGCGCCACACACTCACACCACACATACGCACGCGCGCACACACGCACACACACGCGCACGTACGACATGACTACATATTTAGATTCCTAGACTGACGCCTATGAGTCAATAAATAAAGATATCCACAATACATGATCGGTGGCTGCTATAACAGAGCTAGCTGTAAGCGACAGTTACCGGTACAAAAGCCTAGCGCACACGGACGGCGGAAAACGCGAAACAAATTTGCTTCCACATCGCACAAACTGGTACCATGGGCGCCGCCATTTTGTAGGCATGTGTGTTATAGCTAAACAGCCATCGGATGAAGCTTATGATTGTTTCGCGGAGAACCCGAAAGAGTCAACGCACACGGCAGTCTGAAACATGAAGAAAACAGGAGAAAACAGGAAAACAAGTGCGGAACAAATTTGTTTCGCGTTTCTCGTTCTCTGCCGTCCGTGTGCGCCAGGCTGAAGACTAATGGTGCGTTCTTTCGAACTGGTATATACCGTATATACCAGATGAAATGCGTTCTTCCGGTACCAAGTGGTGACTTTTGGTTATGACTTTGGGATCTAACGGATGAGCCTCCATTTTCTCACGACTTTGTGAGAATGGTGGACATTCGGAAAGTTCGAAGAGTCATTACGGAATGAATCATGCACAAATGAATGATTCAGGGCAATAATCCTGGAGATGAGAACATTTAGACTAAAGTGCGGGCAATTGATTTCGGACTAATTATGAGAAAGGCGACATTTTGGGCAAAAATGCGCGGCGCCGAACGTCGCCGAGCGAGGGTTTTTCGCGTAACTGATATCCAGCGCAGTGACGTAACTGCTAAGCATTTTGTGTCGCCATTATTTGTATGCTACAAATTGGTACATTTTTTTAAGTTTCAATGGATATTACCATTTAATGTAACCAAGATTGTTAATTTTGATGATGTGTCTTCATAATTCCTGTAATTAGAGAGTTTCAAGTTTATTAGGTTGGCCGCCATTTTGAAAAGTGTTGGTTTCGAAAGAACGCTTCTCACCAGTGGTGAAGTGGTACATACGGTATACACGACATCGAAAGAACGCAGCCTAAATCACAGCGCAGCAATTTGACCAACATACTCTCGTTGCGTAGCATCTCAGGTTCTTTGGAATGCCATCCTTTTGATGCCTGTGGATGATAGATTGATTTCCAATAGGCCAACACAATGATCGTGGAGGGTATTTTAAGTAATTGTCATCCGGGACGTCACATAATAGCTTATGTTTACAGTGGGCAATCGTCGCAATTATTCGCCCGGTGTGCTACAAATCACGCCATTGCCTCCTAAGATGTGGCTTTCAAGCGGGAACAGAACCGACGATTGAGGTAAACGCAGCGGCTCCAAACTCAGTGAGGAATGGAAGTTGATTGAAGTTGGCCGACCATCGTAAATAAGTTCGGAGTTCCGGGGAATTAACCCGTCCGCCACTCAGCCTGTGTTTCAATGCTGGGCGTTTTGAGTGTTTGGTCTCTGGTTGAATGAAACGGCTCGCGAACGGTTTGTTCGGAGTGGGTGAGAGGTTCGTCCCTAATAAACCTCATTTTGAGTAAATATTACCAGATTCCATGACATAACGCATGATTTATGACATTTTACCATGTTGACAAGTTTATGATCATTTGAATATTACAATCACAATAATTATCCTGAAAAAAAGAAGAAATGTTTTACTCATCCGGTGCAACCTGCGATTTTTGACATGATGTACTGAAAGAATAAATCATGATGTACTGAAAGAATAAATCATTCGACCATTGCAATCAACAATTATCTTG
>JAODTT010383102.1:0-12650 GCA_025400115.1 Pentamera pediparva
CCCCATTGGAATCACCATCATCATGCCAATCCATAAGAGAGGCCTGTCGCTAATCGCTGGTCAATTTCCCATTGTATTGATCCGAATGATTGTCAAAGTTAGAATAAGCTCAGAATAGGCTTAGAATCAGGTCTTTATGTTGTTGACATCGTCATGGTACATTGCCCCTTTGGAGAATATCTCCGTGGATACTTCAATCGTCCCTTGTGAACGAGCTTACTCCACATAACCCTAATCCCTAACTTAATCACCAACCCTAACAAAGACTATATTCGGTACAATACACTACCATTAACCAATCAGGAATATGATCATTTAGCTAGTGGTGGGTTAGATGCAAATCAAAATGTGGATATTGATTTGCAGTTATGTTTATCAGATGCAAAAAGAGAGATTGATTACGGAAAACAACATGCGTTTCAGTTTGGACACATCCCTTTCCCTCTCAATATCCCGACCTCTTTCATGTTCCTACAACCCTACTTTGTAATCGGAACATGGATACTTGGAACATCAGGACATACTCACTGTAGGTTTATGAAGAGCGGAAAGCCATCGTGCCCAGAGAGTTGGAGGTACGTGTTTATCGCTGTTTGGATGCTGCCAGTGAATAACGTCAGTTCATTCCTCTATCTTAATTACAGCCAAACTAGAAGTCTCTCAAGACGGAAATTAAAGCGTATTATCTCATACCGACATCATCTTATCTGCGCATCCACGCGAACTGAAATCGTTGACTGTACAATTTATACGGTGAGATTAGTTATGGGTGGTTTCAGCGGGCTAACTGATCCTGCGTTAATATTAAGATATTGAAATATAACAACCGGGCCAACTCGGAGATGGTTCAGATGTGTTCCAGTAAACCATGTTCCATTGATCACTGCACCTTGTCGAGTGATTTACACCTCCATATACTCAACAATTGAATGACATTTCTGACGAGCTTGCTTCATACAGATTGAGAACGAATCCTCCAGCTTCACTCGATCCAACCAGTCGCATGAATAAACGCGGTCATGTTTCCACACTGTGATAATGTCCTTGCTTGGTACCTTCTATTCGGGAAACGTAATGAGTTCCTTTATCTAGGCGGTATTTCTTCAGACACAACGTGAACATGTGGAGTATCAGTAGAGCATCTGCCTCTCATGTGTCTCCATCCGCAGCTTGTTCGTCAACAGCAGGTTCAGGATACAAGCCATGTCGGGAGATACGATCCCGCGGCGAGAAACGCTCTTCCAGTGTATGCCCACACAGCTGATTCTTTCCCAAGACAAAACGTTGCTCCAGGCATGATATGGTAGAGACACATAATTGGTCATATTGGTAAATGGCTGCTGGCATATACTGGCCTCTACATACGCGAGGTTATTGCTGCACTATTTAATAAAGCAGGACGTGTGGCCTGCTTTCAGCTGGTCCGCACGGTCGTATGTTATGCCGCAGTTTGGCAACAGGTATCTGTATTTTTATAAATATGATGCTTGTGTCTGAGCTGCAGGCGGTGAATTTCAATATTGATTTCAATCATCAAGAATGTGTCAAAATTATTATTTTTCTCGATAGCTAGTGATAGGCAAACAAGTTCTGTAACAGGGTGAAAAGTGACAAAAGTAATTTGACTGGGAATTCTGATCTAAAATATGCATGAGGGTGTTTCCGGTAGGGGTGCAACTTCGACTTGAACATTCACAGCGATTTTCCAAATATTAGAAGATTACTGCAGCTATAATGTACCATCAGTTTTCACATTAAAACAAGACGTGTAGTTTAACATACATTGGTACTAGAAACATCCTACTAATTCGCTTCAGTATGCAAATGCGATATGAGGGAACGTCGTTGAGGAAACATCGCACATAGCAACATAGTTTATTGACAACATCGATGACAATCACCTTTTCCTACATATGCGCTATCCTACAATGTTCAGATCTGGTCAGTGAGCACGTATTCACAAGTTTAGGAACACATTTAAATCAGTACCTCGCGATCTTCTCTTGCTAAAGTCGTCATACTATGGAGAGTTGTTTGATTGGATCCGGGATTTTCTTAGCACGGTTAGTGGGAGAATAGCAGATTACGTTTGATTAGGGAAGCGTATCCCTTCTTTGAATGGGCAGTTGTTTGTCATTAGGAAATCCTTGTGATGCTATCTTGGAGAATGGATGTGCCATCTCAAATTTACTGTCGAAGAGGGACATACTGCATTGAGAAGAAGTTCAGAGATGTGCATTATTCCTCGAGGCATTCGAAGGAAGCTAGCGCACACAATTACGTCACCACAGTTCTACTAGAAGAACGATTAACTCGAAAAAACCTACATGACAGTTTTACAAAAGCTGATGGCGTCAATTCTTTAAAAAACGAACCGGATAGTTTTTAGAATCAACAGTCGTGACAGACTGCTATGGGATAGTTAATATCTGCCAATGTGAGCATTACAGGACGCTGTATTATTACTGTGATCCAGTAATGAAGATTGGGGGCAATAATATGATCTGCAAATGTACTTGAAAGTCGGTAACAGCATAAAAGTTATTTCCAACGTTCCACACACCACCTCTGCCAATCGATCTACATGCTTAAACCGTGTCTCTGCACGACAATGTAGTTTGGGATTAAAAGCTGCCTGATTTGGTCAGCTAGATCAGGAATCAATTCAGAAAAAATGAATTGGAATACAGTATAAGTAGTTTATGATTCAATTTCATTATTGTTCTTATATTTCAAGAGGGAGTTTATTTCTATGTGCCAGTATTATCATGTCTATACGAAAACGATTCTCCTGTTAACCCCCTTTTGACCATGCATGAGGGAATATGCATGTCATAGAAAAATGTGAATATACAAGTGTGCATCCCGGGGTGAACTGCTCGTTGGCAGTTCCCATTACTATTGTGTTGAATGTGGTCAGTGTCGCTTCAATGTCAGTGCCTCACCTGAGACTGTTAGGACTGCAAATTTCTCTCCAAGCATTGCCTGAAATTCTTCCCTGACTTCAGGGTCTGTCAATTGGAAGGCAGTGTGGACGTTGAAAATCGGTGTCAGGTGGAGGCGTCTTCTGACACCAGTGACAATATTGCGCATTTGTTTGTAAGCGCTGAAGTTTTGAGTCGGGGAGGCCGAAAAGAATACTGTTGCAACTGTCAATTATAGATGTGACAAAGGCGTGTACCGGTAAATCTGTGGTATGCTGGTGGAGAAAATGTCGAATTCTGCCGATGTAGTAGGAGACATTTCGAATGATATAGAACAAGAACGACGCCCCTGCACGGGTTTCACTAGAAGGAACTTGCCATCGTTGAGCATCAACGAGTTGGCTATCATCGTATTTTGAATATGATTCACACACATTTAAATTCGAGTAAAAGTTACGACGCAGTCTTGGGGGTTGGACGGAAGATTTGCGTGTCATTTTCACAGCACATGCATGTGCCGCGGTGACATTCCCCATTAGTCCTATACAAAAGGTGAAAGCCAGTGGCCCAAGAACTGAATCCTGTACTCTGGTCACCCTATTTACAAGTAATTTTGTGTGAAAGCAAATTATTATTTGTGATACGTTGTTCATGAACATATGAGCAGAGCCACTCGTGTATCATGTCACTCATGCCATATCAGTCGTGAAGTCGTTTTAGCATCACAGTGTGATCTATGGTGACCAGTGCAAATGACAGGTCGTGTAGAACACGAATTTCCTCATTTTGTTGTACTGTGGTTGTTGCGGTACGCTGATTGATGACCGCCGCATAGCTCGTTCTCCTCCAGATAGTCCCGAATGTGTTTAGCGGCCACGCGCTCGAGGGTTTTGAATAGAAGAAGGTTAATCAGACGGTAGCTTTCTCAGCACATCCTGATCTAATCTTGAGAAGTGGTTTTACAACGGTTGTCTTCCGATTGTTGGGTGGGTAACCTATTCAGAGAAGGGCACATTCAGGATAGTGGTAATCGCAGGCAGTATAAACGTGTCTAGGTGGTCTGCAACCAACTTGAACGGAAACGAAAAGGAAAATCCAAGATGATATTCTCCTGCACAGTATCAGTAGTGACGTGAGGAAATGTCGAGAGGTTACCCTGGTGTTATTCATGGGAGAGAATGGAAACGGGAGAAGTGTAGGCAATTTCGAGAGTAAAGCGAATTCCAGAATTTATTCCTCAAAGTAGCATTGGAATTCATTCCAATGAGTGCAGTCATTGTGGGGTAGGACATCATCTAATTTGTTAGACGTCATCCTTTCGATTTTCCGAACGACGGGCGTTGGTTTTTGTTGAAGTATCGTGCCTAATCGCACCCAAACAGAACGCATACATTCTGGATAGTAGGTTTTGATACTACGGATCCTTTGGGAACGAACAATGCAATCTATGAATGTATGATTTCATTTGATTCGATTTGATTGCTACGGGTTCAGGAGGCCAATTGAGGCTCATCAAGGATCCCTGGTCATTTTGATCGTGGATGAGCACCAGCGATAACTCGCCTTCTCATCTCGACTGGTGCACAAATGATATCGAGGCAGTGGTGTGAATAATCACAACCCGGGACCGTCATCTTTCGTCCCCATCCGACGGATGATCAGTGAACACCAGGGTCCGACCACTTCTTCGGAACCTGGTGGAGCGGAATATACATGTCCAACGTGACTGCTCAAAGCCGACTGACGACACTTTTTGCAAATTAACCCAAGCGAACCCTAGAAACCCACTTCATCACAGCGGAACCTAGGAAATGAGGACCTCGCCCATAGCAACTGCAGTACAGCCACTTTGGAAAAACGCCACGGTGTATGCGGGTGTCGAAATCTTGCAAAGCGCCACTGACACCACACCTCCCTGCCACTCTTCCGCCACTATATTAAAGTGCTTGTACTGTTGAATCCCTAAATGTTATTTATTATTGAGAGCATTATAGAGTTCCATTTCAACGCCAACTGTGCCCATCAGGAGGCTGGCCCCATATGTCTCCATCAATGATGCAGCTAATTGATGACTGGCTCTGCTCAAAACACTGTCCATTGCAGGCGAATTACAACAATTAAATTAGCTTCCTAATCCTGCTTCACTGAACCGAGTTTTCCTTGGAGGATGCTGATGACCCAGTTTTTACTTGCACGTTATACCACTCCTCGCGCGCGTGATCCTAAGCAGCAAAAATAAGGACCGAGTATTCAAGAAAAATGTTGTTCAAACTGCTGGAAATATTGAGGCTAACACTACAATGCTTGAACATGAATTCGGTATCGTGATGATATATGTACGTTCGTGTGTGTATTTTTGCAATAAATGATATTGTAATGAAAACGCCGTAGAATCGGGTGTGAGTGACAACTTAGTACTCTGCAAAGCCACGGCGCCGTGAGTCTGAGCTGGTCAGTGCGGGCGCAAAAGGAAACACGCAACCAGTTTAAGTCCATTGACGTAATACCTGGTAAACACCGTACAAAATACACATTGATAAATGTATTTTTGGGGTATTTATCAACATTTCTGAGAATCATATTATCAGGTAATTTTAGATTCAACAAATTATTGTGCTCCAAAAGATCTGCTGGCGAATGCGATGTGATGTTTGCAGACGATGTGGTAGTATACCGGGAAAAAGAAAACATGGGGTGGATATTTGAAAAGCAAGGCGTGGATACCAAGGGAAATACGCTTGAGATGGGACGTGGGTCGAACGTGATATCGATGGATAAATCAAAGAGAACTAAAGCAGGTTAATTGACTAATGACGTTGGACGAGGCAGATACTGCCGATCGAATCCCTTGAATAAGAGCGATCCGCAAAGGCGACAATGATGCTTGAGGACCAGCCAATAGAGGAAGACGGTAGACATTTAACGTCTTTTCCCAGTAAAACTGAACACCTGAACCAATCCGAAATTTTAGTCACATGCGAATCGAATTTGTCAGTCGAAAACCTGAAAAAATCTCCAGGAAGGTCATCTCGATACTCGGAATCTATGACCGAGTTCAAACCTAACATGGATTCTGCAATTGAAGTCAAAGCAAATAAACCCAATGTAAATACTAATTGGAACTTCTCGGGTATGATTGCATTGAATAATGCTATAATTAAATACAGTGCATACAGGTCATATCAGTCATGAACACACACCAATACGTATTTAAAATCCTAAATTGGTACAATCAGTCAAAAATAATCGAGTTGTTTGATTGTTTAGTGAATCATTAATTTTCAGAATTACAGGCATTGCACCTAAAAGCGATGAGAAACTAGCTGGCTTAAGGTATTAGACTGCTTCAGCAGGAGTCTTTCAGGAAATTTGGAGGAGAGAACATTTTCTTACAAATGAGATGAATAGCAAATTGCCTTATGGCCGATAACAATAATATTAACAACGACACTGATATGATATGAAGAAGTGGAGGTTAGGGGGCTGTGTGTAATGTACCTTGTCAGGGGGGATAGTATCCAATAACCCCCAATGGTTATAAAAGCAACCGGTATAGTGATAATATTGCTCTAATTCCCCTAACTACATTTTTACCATGTTGATACACGTACCTCAATCATCAATTTACCCATTAGGCCTCTCGAATCGGCGCCATCCGACAGGCATAAGATATATAGTCTGCGCATGCTATGACATTCTTTTTTGCCCTGATTCTGGTCAGTACATTTCCAGTCAAACTGATTCCATCCACCTTCAATTCCCTCACGCATGAATAGGATAACTAAAATCGCGGGCGCATACCAAACCACCTCAGCGGAAGTTGTAAACCGCCATGGTGTCTTCGACCCAGTTGGTCCACGTATGATTGCCGAATTCGCCCGCATTACAGTCGGTTGTCACGCTGGTGCACAGCATGTAGCCGAGTAGCAGGGGATGGTGCGACTGGAGCAGAGCAGAAACCTGATTCCGTCAGTAATTTAGAAATGTCATACTGCTTTGGGTTTCTCTGTACAAGGTAATATGCATTGTGGATAATGTGGGGTATTAAGCCAGCGTTTCGGTACATGATATCTATGCAATACAGTACAAGACACTAGGTCTACACTGACATATAGGCATTATACATGTGAGTATTGTCAGGTATGAGGAATAAATCAAAGCAGGAGAAACCACAAGTTTGTTTACATAATGTCGTAACTGAATAGTGATATCCCCTGCAGTAATGATTGAGATTCAAACAACCTTTGATTGATCGCTCTTTCGATCTTTGAATTGATTGATCGCTGTATCTTCGCCCCTGGAAGTTTGTAAGTGGTTGATGAAAATGTTGGTTAAAAGAGTAGCCATCGCCCTCTTTCAACTCTCACCGGGAAAGTAAAATCGATATTGGAATAATAAAAAGACACGACAGTATGTCACCAAATATTGTGGTTGGAACAATAACTGAGACATGATGAAATGAGTTCGCAAAATATCCAAATTAGTGTATATACTATTTGCCCATTATATTGATCATGAAGCATTCCATGTAAACGAACCAATTATTCGTCAAAGAATTTACGACCCTGAGTGGGAAGAGCAATAGATCAACTGTCGGGGTGGGTCAGGTTCGAGCCATCGTCAGTATCCGTTTTAACGTCAGTTTTTTCGAGCGATTCCAATTCTCCGAGTGATTAAATATTGATCGATCGAACCACATAATTTCCGTCTGTTTGCCTCCATCTGCCTTCTTCTACTGTGAGGTATCATACCAGTGCAGTATCAAAACGCTTAACATGGGAAAGATGTACGTAACGTAACACTGAAGATAATAGAACGCACGATGTCGTGCAACAAATCAAAATTCATTGGCTAAATAAGTCACACAGAGTGAAGTACTGGTCACATTTATGCCATACGATACGAAATTACATGATTTAATTTGTTTCGTATCGTGCGTCAAGTTTAACTGTGTTACTTCCGTTAAACAGTTCGCACTATATATGTTTGGACACGATACGATGATTTCACTGTGAGGCAGTAACTAATAAAGACATTTTTATCACGTATAATATATTACTCAATTCTATGAACTTGTACACTTCTGTGAAGAGTAGGCTATATGGTATCGTATCAGCTAACAGCTAAGTTAGGTGTTGAGTGACAACGCCGAAACAGCATCTACAGAGGATATAGAGTCAACCCAACTCATCCGGCAACAAGCAAACATGACTCAAGTTGCTTCAACAGTTGTCAGGGGATTAACTTAATCACTGACGTCAGTACTGTTTGGTTGCCATTTGCATCTTTTGGAATCCAGAATTGATGATGTGATCGGTGAATTGGAAAAAAAGGAACACATCCGTTCATCCACAGGATGGCCACGTGATTATCGAGCAACGAACTACGGAAAATGAAAAGAATGCGCAGCTTCAATGTTGAGGAATTGTATATGTTTAACTTGTTGATAGTAGCATGGCATCCGGTCCTACGATTAAAATTCACAACCTCACGAGCTTAGTGAGAATGAAAGTGGAACAGAGCTCAATAAAGTCCACAAAACTGAGTCTGAGTCTGAGATATCAATGATTACTTTTCCTAAATATGGGTGGAGCCTTCAGCATTTCGCATTCTTGTATATCTACCCGATCCCTCGGGCAATGGCCGCAGTGGGTTCACACCAATTGCAACGTGGCGTGATACAGATTCAGAAAGAATTACCTTTGCAACAATTTGGAGAAAACGTGGGAAGCGATCTTTCCACGAAAATTCACCTGACATTCGTCAGCATAAAATTCGTATTTTCGAAAGTATATATGGTAATGATACTCTTACCGCAATTATTTTCGAAGTAGTGACTTTACTGCTCGTTATCCTGAAACAGTTTTATTCTGTTGTAAGTTGACTTTCTTGGTCATCATTATCCGGATGGGCGCTAGTCTCAGTGTCTATATTTAGAACGAGGGTCTCTAATCCTAAAAAAAACGGTAATCTCGTTCTTCGTTCTTCTGAAAGGTGGTTATCCCGAATCTGACTAGATAACGTTTAGAGCACCAGACGCAGACATGCAGAAGAATTTGTAAAACATGCGTAAACCCAATAAGTTTATCGTTCCTTGTCTAGCTGATCAACGACAGCTGGGCAGATGTAACAATATATCATCTCGTAAAAAGATTCTTTCTGCCAAACACCATTAAATAACAGGATATCCTGCAAACTCACTGATAAACAGTAAAGCTTAGCAGCAGAATATTTAAACCTAACTACTTTGCCAGGATAGCCCCATGCTCATCCTGGCAGTTTGTTGGAAAGTTGGCAATATGTATTTGTTCTATTTACTGCTCACCTAGACACTTCTCATTGGACTCTCAAACCCTAAGGAAGTTAAACAAGCGGTATTAGGTTCCTTGATATCTAATTTTTATTTGCTCTGTGGGTCTCTGTTGCATTTCGAGCCATTTCGATGCAACAAATGCTCCGAAATAAGTGCATGGGATAGAAGATTCCACGGTGACGAACAAGTCAATCACATACCCTGTGACCATTTCAACAGTAGGTGATTTTCGCCAACGAAAATGTCTAGATTAGTGACATCAGTTTCAGACGTCATGATCGATCCTACTGATGTTTGTTTTCGTCCGGCGTGTGGGCTATTTTTGTTCAAGCGGCAGCGCTGATAATTAGAGATCGATGCATCACTTTCGGGCCCTAATTTGTAACATGAACTCAAACATGTTATTGTCATTCCCTCAATAAAATCAACTCTTGACAAGAACACGTATAGTAATTAGTGGCCAGTCAGCCTACTTCCGCCTATCTGTCGAAAATCGAAAAGCCAACAACAATTACATACATTTTTCAGCGACGATAATTTATATTCGCAGTTCAGTCTGCGTACTGCCCCGATCATGGTGTCGAGACTTCTCCTCAAAGTACATAGCGACCTACACAGTGCTATGTACGTTCAACGGGAGTCCTTACTGTTCCTGCTGGAGATGAGTTCCGCATTTGACACTGTTGATCACGCGATACTACGCCGTTTACGCAATCGATACAATATTGATGGAACTGTTCTGAAGTAGTGGTCCCCAACTTGACTTATCACAATTAGTTCATTGGTCCAGCTCACGTCGCCTGGTTACTGGTATCCCTCAGGCCAACTTCTAAACCGGCCCCATAAGTAACATCAGCATTCCATGCGATATTAAATACATTGTTTATACTGATGATACCCAACTTTACATCTCCTTCTATCCATCTGATCGTCCGTCGGCTATCAGAGTATTCGAAAATGTATTTCATCTGTTCTGAGCTGGGCGTCCGAGAATAAGTTGAACATTGATGACATTAATGACGACATAACAGAAGTTCTTCATATCACCTAAAAATGCTGTGGGTGTGATCCGCCACATCATATCAATATGAGAAATCCTATTCGGACCGTTTCCTCGGCTCGTAATCTCAGTGTTTTTTCTTCGATCAGCCGCTAACTTCACTGAAATTCACCTGACCGGTAATATACGTAAATACCCTGACCATGACTGTACCATTAAATTAGCCCATGCGGTCGTTTCATCTCGAATTTATTCTTGTAGCGGCTTCTTAGCTGTTCTTCCATCTCCATCTTCTTTAATTACCACTTTTAAACGTATTCTAAATGCCGCCACCTCAAAAGAATGGGGCTTCTTCACATCCCATATAAAAGCTACATACAAAAATTCCACCATCATCGGACCAAGCATTCTATACTTTTTGTGTTAACAAGGTCTCTTGACTTCGACTTATGTTGACCTCAGATGAGCCCTGTCCGGACCCCAAAACAATAGGGATCATGTACTCATTATATGGCGAACCCAAATACCAAGTATGAGTCTTATCCATGAAGTTAAGGCCGAGTTATTGTGTCAAAATGTCTGAAAACCTGATGAAAACGTTTTTTTTCCAGAGTGCCTTATCCGATCAGGTTGAAATATGGGGAGCACAAGTATGAATGTGCTATAGACCAGAGGTTGTTTTTAGTGGAACATTGAAAATGGCAAGTGATCGATATTCTGGTCAATTTCACCTTGTGAGCCCAATAAGTCAACCAGGCCAGGATGAATGAAGCTCATACTTTGTTGATGTTTTCGGGTCATATCGGAAAACATTTGAGGCAACCAGTGGTCAACGTCCTTAAACATATGTTCATGAGTTGGTGTGTTGCTTCCTTATGGTGGGTGGGCTACAGAAAACATGTTGGTTTTGGTACAGATTGAGTGTCATTTTCGGTCAAAATGTCGAAATTAGTGAAAATTGAAATGTTGGGCAATTTCAGAATGGGAACACAATACGTCAATGAGGCATATGGATGAGGCTCATACTTGGTCTGTATGTTCCCGATGATGAATACACGAAACCTTCTGCTGTTGGGGTTAGGTTAGAGGTTATCTGAGGTCGCCACAGGTAAAAGTCCACAAACATTGTATTGGTTCGTTCAAGTTAAGATTTGATATGTGGAGTATAGGGACCGTGTTAATGTGTGTACAGATTGAAGGCATTTGGGGGTTGATGAACATTTGAAAATTTGCGTGATTTGATCAAGTTAAAATTTAGTGTGTAGCTCCCTTGTGAACCCGATTGTTTTCGGTAGAAGTCGAAGGTCATTTTCTTGAAAAAAAAATGGAACTTGAATGACACCGACAGTTTACTTAACTTCAGCTTGTAATCACTGATCACAGTAACTGGACCACTTCTCCCTCCAGTGTGTGTATACTTGACAGGTATGTACCTCTCACCCGAGTGGTACGGAGTTGAGGTAAGGGGGGTATCTGGTCAGCAGACATTAGGGTCATGGACTCACTAAGCCTTCTGGTATCATGGTTTACAAGGTAAATCATCTTGGATATTACTTTTCGGAGACAAATTGACATATTGTTGTTATCATATTAAGTATACCCAATACAACAGGAAGCAACTCTACAAATTGCGTGCGTGATATGTTTTGACTTCCAGCTGCTATATGCACCCGATTATATAACCTGTGAAAGAAGGACTTCTCGCATCCACGAGCCGCGGTGCAGAGTCTCAGAATGGAAAGAACACCCGTTCGCTAGTCCAACTGATCCTCTAGTTCATTTGAATTGTAGAAACACTATTAACAGAATATAATGTCCACATTTCCCACACCCAGTTACGCTATGTGCAGGTGCTTGCTGTATTTTTAGGTTTTCAATTTCACAACATCCATATTCAGACAAATACAGTTCAAATGAAATAATCGCATTACTGCTGATTATGCGTATATTACGTGACCAAGACACGTTCTACGCCAATGCGGTGTCGTTTCGTTTTCCATGTATTCCGGCCATGCGATGACGATGATGACATGCTTGCATGATAACGTGAGTAGTATATAAGGAATCTTAACACGTATTTCGAAAAGTACAGAATATTGTAATAAATATTCTACCTTTGACGACTTTATCAAGGAAAGTAACGCACACGGGTAGAAATACCGATCATGCCTGACATCCATACCCCGAACGCTGAAAAGTAGGCTACTGGTAGGAACAAGAGCACCGATGGTGCTGTAACTCAAACCGCACAGTTCAAGAAGACAAAATTCAATATTGGCAGGCATTATTAGCATGATTTGAACTGCTGAGAACCATCATCTGATTGTCTTTTTTTTTTTTGGGGTAGGGTTCGATGTTGCGCGCGCACCGACCCGACCCGACCGAGACAAGACCAAACTCGGTCAAAACTGCA
>JAODTT010384213.1:0-12646 GCA_025400115.1 Pentamera pediparva
TCAAGTCAAAACTCACATGAGGTCAACAGTGTCCAGAAATCATGTAAACACGATGAGTTCATTATGCTCGGTTCGTTTGTGCTTGTTGAGGTTCTTTATGTATAACATTCGCATGCCCTCTCCGCTTTTTGCAACCTATTATACGGCAAAAAGAGAGTACGTTAGGCCTACTCGCCCCCCCGGAAAAAAAACATAATGGTGAGTTGTCAATATGCATGACTCTGCGTATGAATGTGCCGTCAGATCATTGCCAACCTACTACTGTCAAAATCACACAAGTACTCGTGGACTCATAGGCACTGGATTGGACTCGGACTCGGACTGGTGTGTTACGCTTGCTTGAAATCAGACAAACCCAAACACAGTAGATCAGCATGAAACATTCGGATGAGTACTCATATCGTATGAATGAATCATACTTCTTATATTGTGAATTTCATGCATAATAATGAATGGGCGGCGTTCGAGAGCAAAATCTTCAAACGACAATATCTTATCAACCGTAATAGGTCAAACTTTCACTCAACTTGTTTTGGTGGCATCACTGAGGAGTGAAATAAGTTGCTATAGTGTTGTATCGTTTGTCCTCATAATATTCATTGGGCGCGGGGCAAACAAGTGGTTTCACTGAAAACATATTCGTAGACACAGTCATTAAGAAAGGGAATGAAGCATTCTTTCCATACTTAGGTTGTGGATGTTCCATAGTGAGTATGGATGGTGCCGATCACGGTTATAGAGTGGGAGTGGCTCAAAGACAAAATAATAATATGAGAATATCTCAAGAACCGTCTGATGGATTCTTGTCAAACTTGTTATGGTAACATGTATGTTGTGAATATTGCTAAAAGTCACAATAGTATTGCATTGTTAGTCCTCAGTATTATTCAACGGTTCGGGGGTACAAATATAGCTTCACTGAAAAAACACGGATAAGCGGGAGACGGAATGAGGAATTTCTCCCATACTTAGGTGGTGAATGCTCCATAGTT
The DNA here is from genome assembly GCA_025400115.1 of Pentamera pediparva. Lineage (NCBI taxonomy): Eukaryota > Metazoa > Echinodermata > Holothuroidea > Dendrochirotida > Phyllophoridae > Pentamera > Pentamera pediparva. The sequence continues at coordinate 993 of JAODTT010384213.1, forward strand.
GATGATTCTATGTGTTTTGGACCGATCTAGTCAGTATTTGTAGGCGTGTCTCAGAAGCAAAATCGTAAAATGACAATATCCCAACAAGGTATGATTTTAGACAAACTTGTTTCGATGACATCAGTGAGGAGTGCCAACTGTTACTATTGCATTGTATTATTGGTCATCCCTGTTCACGCACAGCTCGAATTGTGCCCACTCGATGGAATCTCGCGAGCTGCTAGAAAAAGAAGCCATATGGGGACCGGACAAATGCCGATTTGGACATCAGTTTTTTCTTACGTCACAAACCGCAACCTCCCCTCACGAGAGTAGTATTACGATATTACGGTATTATCAGTTGTATTGTTTCCCTGAAAATCTGTTGGATAGTTTTACTAAACCTGATCCGACTGGTCCGTTTCACAATTGGTGTCGAGGTCAATTGATCCTTATAATTCAATTTTAGCAGATAACTTTCAAAGAATAATTCAATTTAGAGTTTAAAATATATCCGTCAATATCCCAAATAGGACCGTGATACCCACAGGAATGCGGCACTCGGTCGTGAAATTCCTCATCCAAGGGTGGACAAGTATGACCAGCCTCAAAAGCAGAACATTCTGTCATGTGTGATGGAAATCCTTCAGGCGTGACACGGGTGATGCAGCCAGTAGTGTGTAGTACTGTGGTGCCCCTCGTGATGAACTGTCGATACCGTGTGTAGCATGCCGTGGAAGGGCTTTGTATCGATATACCTGCTGCTAAGGTGATGGATGAGAGAGCATCCTCTCTACGTACCTATAGGCAAGATATACTCACAAGTGCTCCAAATAGTGAAGACTTTGAAACAGTTCTCTTGGTAGCGAGGTCAATCTGTTGCCGCATATAAATAATGCCACGAGCCTGTGACCCTTCGGATTACACGTGAAGAGATCCTCTGGCAATTCCTGCAAGTTGTTATTCCCAAGGTTGCTGATTAAATAAAAAGGAAATTGCCTGGCAAGCATGGGACACCCAAAGAACCAGAAATCCGCAAGGCTACGTGTTTCTGTGACCCAATATGACCTTTGACACGACCCAAAAACAACGAGGCCATTGTATGCTTGTACACATCGTGGAGAAACATGCACACGATGTATAAACGTCATCCACCTAGACCTCGTCAAGTTTTGTTTTCGAAAGATGACTTTGGCCAAATTATCCACATTTCACAAAATTAATGTCAATTTTCCCACAAAAATGGCCCACAGTTTTCACCAGAAACAACGGGTTTCTTTCACTTTCCATTGAGAAGATGCACGCCGAATTTTAGCCTCATCGGACCAAGTACTCTGGACTCGCCTAATCCTGCCAACCCTAACTTTCTCTGTGATACAGTGCTAACTGTGTCAACAAACAGTGTCTACTATCAAATGATGCTGAACTGATGGGTAAACTATTTTACACCATATACGGCCGTATAAAATAACCTGTTCAAATATCACCTTTCGGTACCCATCTTCACAGTGCATACCTCCTCACATCATCGACAACGTGTTGGGAATCTAGCTCTCACATCGGTATAGGCTCATCACGATTGGTCAGGAGCGGACCGCTCTCCAAGGGCTTTTCGGCTTGACATGTTGTACTCTAGAGATGAGTTTCCTCCTGGGTGAACTCAAATTAGGCCCTAACCTGTCAGAAGCGACTTACAGATATTGCCTGATAGGGAGCGATGCGCCCGTGTAGAGAGGAGCATTGGGGATGAAGCGCCAGAAGAATCAGATCAGTCTCTTGCGTGATTCTAGCGCAATCGTTCGATCATCAGTCAGGAGGAGCTCTGCCTGTGCGGCGGAACCAATACCCATTTTGAGAAGAATATGATGAAATCACATCGGGAACAGTCTTATTCTTGGAAATAAGGACATGACGACATACATTGATCAAATGTCCACATGGCCATGTCGCATTTAGGGAAAGACCATTCGCTCTCTTACTGTCACCCTGTAACCTTTGTCTTCAACGCAGGTAGGTATTTACCATGAGCCTATGTCTTCTCCACTGCATGCTACTTTCACGGCCAGTGCTAATCTGCTGTTCCTCCTGAACATGAGGTCACTTGCCCTCCTCCTATCGAGGTTCCAAATTGCAGCATTTACTGTGTAGCGTCGATGGGCAACCTCGACTTTACAATGAATGAGGGCCGATGCGCACCTCTGAACAATAATTCCCCTTATTGGATAACGCTGAACGTGATCCCCAAATTATCTCCTAACCCTAACGAAGAACACAATCAAGTTTATACAGTAGGACCATCTAATCAGAAAATACCTCACTGGAGGTGGCCTCTACCTGGGCACAACGGAGATGGTTTCTTAAATAGTCATGGTCGTTTTGGGCTTCTGGGGGTCATTTCAGCCCGAGCTGTCCGGAGGTAAAATCGAATCAAACTCGAGACACCCGGGAAGCTCAGGCGTTTATGCAAGGGCTGATTGAGGGTATGTCACTTGACAATCTCTTAAGCTCCCTTTTTCAACATCAACTCGTGTCTCATGCATCAAAAATGGCTACATGGTAATGAACGTTGCATACTGGATTCTCAGAATTTCGTCTTCATGCAGAAGGTGTTGTATTGACGAGAAATGTTGAAGCCCTATGATTTTTGTCCTAACTAAGTTTCCTAGACGTTGCCCCATCCTTTAGGCTACGGGATGTTTTGGTGTATGGTTGGAAGTTTATGAAGGATGTCCTCCCTGGTCATTCCTTTTTTATAAACAATATTCATGATAATTGAATGAACTTACAGGATCCCCTCGATTGATGTGTTCTTGAATAGAGTTTCCGGGAGCGTCCTCAGCCCCATTGATGACATGAACCTAAAGAAACCAGGAAGCCAAACGGCTATGTGATTCCTTGACTAACCTATTGTGCTGACAAGGAAATATTGTAAGATTGACCTCTTTTGACCTTTGCCCCTTCCTCGAAACAATAGGGTCAATGTACACGTCATGCGAAACATATATACCAGGTATGAACTTCATCTAGACTAGTCAAGTTATCGTGTTTACAAGCTAAAATTGGCCAGAATATCAACAACAATAGTGTTATTGTTCTCCCTATGGAGAAGCCACACACCAACATTTGACCTGATCGGACCAAGCATCATAGACTTTCGTGTTGACATTTTTTTACGTCTACGACCTCTGTTGACCTCAGATGAGATTTAACCTGCCCCAAAACAATGTGGATCAAGTACTCATCGTGGGGAACATACATTTGATCTCGATCCGTACAGGAGGGATCGATTTATCGTGTTGACAAAGCCAAAATTGTCCAGGACAATCGAATGTTCACAATTTTCGGATATCAATTTATTCATTATTTTCTATTCTTACCTAAGAATGAACCCTGGTTAACACCACATAATTGGGTTCGTGTACACCCCATTAGAAAGCTACACACAAAATGTCATCATGACTGGATCAAGTAATTTGGACTTATCATGTTAACAAAATTTCAGACTTTGACTTCTGTTGACCTTTGACCTGACCTCAAAACAATAGGGATCATTCAAATGGGGTCGAGTTATCGTGTAAACAAGCCAAGCGTCAAACACACACACACACATAAAAACACTGTCATGACTGCATAGATTCCTCGCAGAGGAATGAAAGTGTTGAATAATAAGGCATATTTCTGTCATCAAGAAAATATATAAATTGGAATAATGGAATGATATACCTACATATTTAGGATCCTTGGCAAATCTTCAAACATTCCGTCAGATAGCTGTATGTTAGTATCATCAATCCACCTGAAATAATAATTCGAACGTTCGGATGTTGACCACAGAGGGCTTTAGTCAAGGAAAAATATTCATTCATTGCGAGCAACTGTGATGTGGGAATGACCCAGGAGGCATGAATTCGAAATGGCAGCCATTCTGGAGAATTTTCCATCGTTATTCGAGAATGGAAAGTCGAAGAACAAATTTATCAGTAAATCTACCCATACTGGCGGGGTCCAAGAGCACAAATATTATACAATGTTCGTGACAACAGGTTTTCGGATCTGATCTAATTTGCATGAATTGAAAATAACTGCTATTGAAGCCTCACGATCGTAAATTTGGGGATCGAGCTCTTATGAGATAGATTAAATGTTTGGCAGATATTTTCAGTGAATAATCCATCTGCGCCATAATTATTCACGTGATATTAGTATATTCCTCATTAGCACAAACAGGGTTGTCATTTGAGAGAAAAGCGTGTAAACGCCCAGTTGATTACAATCAAGCAATCTTTCACGGGGACATCGTATAGAGTACGTTACATATTCTCAATAAAAACAGCCTGGTGTAATGGAGGGTAAGAACACTATTGCACATTCCCAGCGCTCTCATGCAGTCGAAGCATGTCGTCGAGGTCAGTACAACTATGGCTACATTATATGGATATGATAAACATCCAACATTGAGTCCTAAAGATCAGAGAGAATAAGGATCTGGGAACTGTCAACTGCATCTTGAAGCTGTTCGGGATATGCTGCCTTATCCTGCAGCAAAAAAACGAAGCAAAGGTCAAATTATGAAACGTTGTCTGTACGTACACCTGGTAACTGACAAGTATCGAAAGAGCGATCGGAAGTCATTCATAGGTCAAATCAAACACATTCCGGAAATTTTGGGGATTTATAGTCACTTCGTAGCTAATTTGGTCCGTCCTGGTCCTACGACGCAGGGCATCCGGCCGCAGCTACCGAGACGTTTACGATTGCGCAGGATTTCCCGACATCTAGAAATCAGCTGGACTCAGTTTATAGGCGAAACTACGTTCATCGTGCAAACAGCCAAATTTTTGCACATTTAGCTTGCCGTATAGACACCTGCCTCGGTATGGATGTTATTTGAAAACGAATGCTAGACTAGGCCGGTGCCCATTCAAAATCGCACTGGTCGTTAACTTTGGAAGCTCTTTAGGACGAATTAAAGCACTGGCCCTCTGTAATATAGGAAGAATATATACATGGTTTTCATATCCTGAACTTACAGTTCGGAAAGAAGTATTTCATGGAAGAAATCCGCCGGTAGAACTGGTATCCCGATATTACTCAACTTCCTGTAGAACAAGAACGAAAGACTGCGTTGTGATTCATTACTGTGAATATGCCCATACTGTTGCCCAACATCAATTTATATATCATTTCAGTGATTCACTTTTTCACGACCTTTCAAAAACATTGATAACTTGCGATTGCGTATGATAGGAGTATCATAGGATAGTGTAAACTACTTCGTAGTTGGTCCTAACAGAACAAATCTGGTGATCGTGAAAAATTAGTCATGAGAGTCCCAAGGGGGAAAAGTCAAATAGTAGTAGGCCACCAGATGCAGCTCACACAGACAAACACATGTTTCCACAATGCCATACCCCCCCAAATGTTGTATTGCCTAGATATACCAGGGTTGTCCTCTGTTGACTTTGAATGTCCTTGACCTAACAACAAAACAATAGGGTTCATGCTCACTATATATGCAACCCACATACCTAAGTTGAACTTCATACCTACTCGCGTTCGTTAGATATCGTGCTGACAAGCTTTTCGGGGTTTTGCCCTCTTATGAACTTGAGCGACCTTGTCCCCACACCAATAACCGTATATGGTTCATCCTCACCATATGTGCAACCCACCTACCTCATTTGATCTTTATACAGGCTTGCACTCTTCAGATATCGTGCAGACAAGGTTTTCAGTGTTTTGTCCTCTCACAATCTTGAATGACCTTGACCTCACGCCAAAAGCATCAGGGTCTATCTTTACAATATTAGCAACCCACATTTCTAATTTGAACTTTATACATGCTTGCATACTGTAGATATTGTGCTGACATCCGTAGTGGTAGGGGTTTTCCTCTCGTGACCTCCAAAGAGCCTAAACTCACGCCGTAAACAATAGAGTCAATCGTCACCATATGTACAACCAACATGCCTGATTTGAACTGTACGCATGCTTGCATTCTTCAGATATCGTGCTGACAAGCTTTTTATTGGTTCTGACTCCTCACGACCTTGAACGACCTCAACCTCACGCCAAAAATGATACGGTTCATCCTCGCTACATGTTCAACCAAAACACACAATTTGAGCTTTATACATGCTTGTGATCTGCAGATATCGTGCTAACAAGCTTTTTGCATTTTGCTCTCTAATAACCATAAATGACTCTGACCTCAAACCGAAAACAATATCTTCATCAACATCTTCACCATATGGGCAACACACCAACCTAATCTGAATGTCATACCAGCCTGCGTTCGTTAGATATCGTGCTGTCAAGGTGTGCCACACACATACACAGACACACACACAAATTTCATGCATGTTATTCGATAAATAGGCGGAACTTGGAGTTTTTGTTTTTGTTTTGTTGTGGCGCACTAATTCTCTGGAGCGTATTAAATATCACTGCCCCCAAAACAGCAGTTTGTCCCTGAAGCAAGTCCGCAAGGGAACTTGAGCGAACACTACATTACATGTGAATGAACGGTTTTGTCCTGAAAACTTCATGACACTAATTCATTTACACACAGATCTGTAAACTGTTGCTGACTGTACTGTCACGTGATCGGAGACGGGAAGCCTGTTCAAGTCATGTCGAAGACTTTGAAGATGCAGCCCATTGCCACATAGGGAAACAATGCATCATTCAAGTACAATGAGGAGGGACCGTGGGCACTACTTGTTGAGACCCCCGACAATAGAAGGGTGAAACGTTCACTCCTTCCAAAATGTGACGTAAAAGACACCCCAGAGGAGCGACAGTTCACTACGAAGGAGTGGTCACTCAACACTCCATTGGAGTTGAATATCGCTCTATTATGGGTGCAGATTCACTCGAATGAAGTGAAATTTCAGTCTTAAATGGATCGATTATAACTCGACTCAGAGTGGTCACTCAGCGCACACCATTGGATTGAACAACCTCTTTGTTTTTGGAGTGTATATCCATAATTTATCCATCAATATGCCGCTGTCCAGTAAATGCGTTTTGTTTATACATTAAGATGATGTTGGTACAAGTAGCCTACTCACAGTGTTTCTAGCTTTGTACAATTCCATATGAACGTGGCTGGAAGGCTCCTCAAACTGTAGCATCCTTGAATATCCCTGGAGTCAGGAAACGAAGACTGCTGTTGAGAACGTTAGTTGGTATCACTATCATCAGCACCCACACCACCATCAACATAATCACCATCATCATTACCACCACCATCACTGACCAACATTACTACCACCGCTGTAGATAACCACAAACCCCATCGTCACCCACCAAATTACCAACAGCACTATGTACAACGACAACCACCAACATCATCACCACTACCATCACCAATATGTACAACCACCAACATCCTCACCACCAACAACACTACCCCCATCACTATGTACACTCCCACCAGTAACATCTTCACCGCAGTCAACACTGTCACGACCACAATGTACAACCAACAAAAACAACAACACCACTACAAACACCACAACAACCAAGATCACCACAACCATTACGTATTTTACGTAATTTATGCCCAAAAGAAGCACAGTTAACGGCCACGATGCAGAAAAACTTACCCTCCTCATCCCCGTTTCCCCAAGAATGCTGGCATTGGACACACAGTCCTGCCAGCGATATCCTAGGATATGGCAAAGTGAGGTGTTTGAAATGTTATCCACGCCTCACCAGAATATAGCATGATTCGAGACACAACGAAACTGGAAACACTGAGCTAGGTTTCTATGAACATATTTGATCCCCTATGCCAGCCCGAGGAGTCTACTGACCCCGGTCTCACATGACACAGAGCCACTGATGACATTGCCGAAGTGGACGAATGACTCAGATCTCCACTTTTTCACCCAACTCCTGAACCGACCCAACAGAGCCACCAAAGGACCGCATCTCGGTCCTAGTCCATGACACATGGAGTCCCAGCGGATTTGCCTTTGACTGAGTGTCCGAGGGCGTCCGCCACCAAAGAATCCACAAGCTCGGCAAGTGATGCTGCACCAGAACTATCGGTACACTGTTTGCGTTCCAGGCTTTCCGTACAACGTCTATAGAGCTTCAGCGCAGGGCACGGAACAGCATTAAAAGGATCGCGATCTTCAGAGAAAGAAACAAATGTACGACGGTGATTTTTCGTACCTACATTTCATCTGGGGCACTTGGGGGCTGGAACATCATGAAAATCCTGCGGAAGTCGTTACAGGCGACAGGAGAGCCGCCACCAAACTCCCATATTTAATAATAATGATAATAGGATACCGCATTTGTATTGCGCCCTTTTTAGTCAACTGACTGCTCAAAGGCGCTTCACAGCATATTACCCCTGATCATTAGCGACTTGTCAAACTCGTACTATATAGTACGCAACTCGTGCTGATCAATCTTAACGCACGCTTCCCGTGTCACCACATCGTGTCTCCCGGGGACAATCCCGGTGAGGCAGCCACATACGGCGCACGCTACTAATTAAAAGTCACTTCACAAGGTTCCCAATAACGCCTGGGTCAGACAGGACACGGAGAGCCAAGATGTGATCTACAGTGGACTTTCCAGATTGAAACCCTGACTATTTAGGGCGCTGATGCGCAAGCAGCTGATGACGAATTCTGATCAACATTGCAATCTCAAGTATCACTCTTCCCTTTAGGGACACTGACCAATAAATTACATGTAATCAATCCAGAGCAGCATGACTACCAACCCATAGCATCTGCGCATTCTGTGATGTATGCCACAGACCCCATGAGCCTTTACACCAAGTTTCCTTGTACAAATCCTCCCAGCTCGGCGGGCCCTCACATTGGATTCATCAGTCAAGATCCTGCCATCAGCAGCTGACTTGACAGCGGGGCAGCGCGCGGCAGCGGCCGAGCCACGGAGCTTCCTAATCGCCCTGTAGGCCAGTCGCGAGGCTCCTGTTGCCAGGCCCCTCTCCACCGATCCACAGAGACGCTGGACCTCCGCTTCTTGTTCGCGATGCCTTCAGCACACTGCGCCGGAGCTCCCTCAAAAGTCGAGTTTTACTATTGAGTCTAGCCTATAGCGACTCCGTTTGATATCCTCAACTGTTTCCCTGGAAAGAGCCCCAGCGGTGTTTCTAGAACGGTCCAGTATGCACTCCCCTGTCGCCTTGAATGTGCACCATTTCTGCCCGGAGTCCGCATTCACATCTTTCAAACGATTGTCGAAGCCTATTTGTATACACCGTGGCTCCATTCGAACATTCAGTTGGCTAAGATCAAACTTCTTGAAGCTTGATGTAGCTTTCCTCGAGATGTTTTGAAGTTGAGCCGATGAGTTATGACGAGTAGCTTGTAGTCAGTCGCGACAAACTGGCATGGTCACTCCTGAGGACCATGCAGTCCATGGGCACCTCCCCTCTTTGAGTGAATGATTCATCTCCTTTAGAGTGACGTCTCACGTGGGATCTTTGAAACTATGAGCCAGCAATCCTGAGGCGAAGTCAAGTATCCTAAGGCTTGATACATCCGTTCGTCGGATTACGTGCTGACAAATGTCACATACACACACGAGCACACACACACACACAATTGCGTGACTGCATAGATTCACTTTGTCGTCAGCGAAGAAATGAAAAAGGTCAGTAATGCAGAAATAAAAAACGTTTTTAACTTAGCATACTTACAAAATCAGCAGCTCCCTGCAAAAAGTCGATATGGCGTTACCCTCCAGTTGACGAAGTCGGGGATTATAGTTCAAGATCCTAATAAGAGACCAACCAATAGGACAACATTCTAAAACTTGTGAAGGAGCAGTGTAGTAGGGTGGTGGACATATAAAATTCTACAATTCAACATTGAGATCAGCAGCAACATTCCCCAAAGCATTGGCGTCATACCACTGGGTTCACGATGTTTCATTGGATGAGTACAAGAAGCCACGTGACTTTTCGAAGATAAAGTTCAAGTGTGCAAGGCGGGCATCAGGTGACTTCTAGCGAAGTACACAACAGAGCCAGTGCATGCAAGTTACATGGTCTAATCCACAAGGTTCCAAACTGAGAGAAAAATTGAGAAATTAGTTTTTCAGTATCGATATCTGGCTTCCGGAACGAGAAAAAACAGGGAATTCTGATGCCATTTGTGCAACAACCTGCTACCTGTCAGTCTTCGACAGATTTCCTGCAGAGCATGCTGGCCTCATTGATTGAAGCGTATTGTATTTTCTAATCGTACACATCAAAGGTACCGCTTCAAGTTTCAAGTTTCACGTTTATTCACCACCACTTTCCACAAAAATATTCTGCAGATTCGTGTCAAATAATATACATACATCAGGATCCACACCACCCTGAGCTCCCCCATGGTCTCATAATCATCAATCACTTATCACAGTTGCGAGTCAGCCTAATATAACACCTGTCAGGCTAGTAGTTCCAGTGTTGTCCCTCACTTGGCTATTGACAGGTTAATTGCTGCCAGCAGTCAATCTGGTATTTCAATGATCATCAGGTTTATTCAGGTGACTGGCGAGCTTTGGCGAGCCTGAACACGGAAATCTCCTCAATATATGAGGGCAGTTTCCAGGTCTGCTGATTCCTTGCATGACTTTGTATATTGTAAGGTATAAGTCTCCTAAAGGCAAATGCTCTATAACAACAATGTTAATGATGGGCAAAACCTACTGAAGGATTTATGTTAACAAATATCGCTACTAGGGGATTTGGTCTCATATTTTGTTTCGCTGTTGTATAGGAACTATACCATATCGATCATTCTATTACAGGGAGTAAGCTTCTAAGATGTTTTTAGCTAAGTACTTAATCCCAAGCTCTTTCTAGCTTCGTATACCGTGGTATTTTGTACAGTAATTACAGCATGTGGTACATCGGTAGGTAGACAGACACACAGACAGACAAATGGATCGATGGATAGATAGAACTAAATCATTCCTCCGCTCGCTGACCCATCACATTGATACAAGACATCCTCCTCTGGACGACCGACGTACATAGAAAGTTAACAGTCCATCGCGATGGTGTTACTGTGCCCTGCATTTGACCGCCGAGGCTTTATAATGTCGCCCATGTCAATTTGTGCAATTGGTTTTTGAGTCAAAAATCTCACAACGTGTGCCATTTGACCTACCGATCGTCTTTAGATGAGTCGTTGACTGTGAGTGTCCAGTCAAACAATGGGTTCATCAAGGGTAGACGGTTCAGTAGTACAATGATATAACACCATGTTTTCACAGGGGATTCCGTACCTTGAGCGTTGTTAAGATTAGTGTGACCAAATCCCTCCACCCCTAGCAATCCCTAGCATTTGAGTGTTTCATTACTATACTTTCTGGTAGTATCCTGTTTTTTCCATACGTCTCTCCGTGAAACTAGGTGGGTTTTAGGCAGTGGGCCTAATGAATATATTCCCTGGACGACCCCTAAAATCGCTTCTGTGTCATACATACATGACCTCTAAAGAGTTGAGTCCTACAAAGCTGTTGTTGGTGATTGTCTCGACCCTCTGCAAAGCGAACATGGATCTGGAAAAAACGAGAGAACGAATGCTTCCAATCAGGAAAATTCAGTATTACCCATTATCGAATCGGCATTGTCGACATTTTCCAACTGTAATCATAACATATTATTAATTTGACAAGAGATCGACGGC
>JAODTT010385324.1:0-12641 GCA_025400115.1 Pentamera pediparva
GAAATAAATTTAAAATGTTCCTAAAACATTTTCTCAAACCTTTTTTAGAAAGGTATGGACACATTTCCGTAATATTCATGTTACTCAACATAAAACATTCTCCCGAAACATATAGGAAACAGTTTCGAAAACGTTTCGTGTTTGCTAGCTGTCGGATAAGATGATGTACGCAAACACAAAGTGACGTAAGAAATGTCAAAATACGTTTTGTTGAGGCGGGATTCCATAGGCGCGGATGCGGAGTGCATCAGAACACCATAAATATCGCTTTTACGCAAAACACAAACGTGGAAAGTGCCCGGATAGGCTGTATTCGGGTGGCCGAGATGAATACAAATTCCATGGCGGCAGACATTCAGTCGACTGATATGGAACGAACAGTGAGAAGGCAAAAATACAATGCGTACCAGAGCGGCAATAATGTCATAAACCGCAAAGGAATAATGTTGAATATCTTGCCCATAGAGCAAGTGTACGTCCATATTCATGAGCTGTCACATATTTAGTGTTTCTCCACTTCATCAGACATCTTTTCCTCTCTCAAAATCAATAAATATTCGCCGAACTGCGACTTTCAAATTTATACCGCACCCCGCACCAGCACTTATGGAATCTCGCCTTTAGGCTTGCAGAGTTATAGTTCGCTTGCAAATCAAACATCAGCGAAACGGGTGGGTGATTTGGCGTTTAGCTATACGTGGCACCACATCTCTGGAATAGTCTTCCCCTGAGGTGCGTGATCATTCCTCCTTTGGTGGATTCAAGTCGGCATTGGTGACCCTATTCCACAGAAAAGTTTATGTTCAATCCACTGTTCATCGTATTTGTGAAGCGCATTGAACTTTTTCGATTTTGCGCGATATAAGCATCGGTGAAATAATAATATTAATAACACAACAGAGTGGCTACAGTAAACAGTTTGTAACTTGGCATACCTAAATTTATGGTCTTCCGTGCCCATGTATCGATTGCGAGGAAGAGTGGGAGCTAAATTATTGATGTCGCTGTAGTGCGGATTGTGGTAGTGAATGATATATTATATATAGCGTAGGTATATCTTAGCATAGATTACGAAGTTACAATGATTGTTATTCAGGCTCATACCATCGAATAATGTTTTCGAAGCTGAGAAATAAACCGTCATATCCTTTGTCGCTTCTTGTAGCCTAGTCCGGATTGAGTGAAATTATTATTTTCAACTCCAAACGGATAGGAGAACTAAAGCCAAAGATTGTTTGAACGCGATGCCTAATGTATTCGACATAGCGTTTCGATAATATTCAAAATATGGCATGTGCTGAATGTTGTACGTAGGATCAAACACGGATGAAAGTTGGATTGATAAGTCATTATCGGGTACGTAGATACTCTCTTCAATGATTATGTGTGAAAATTATTATAATCGATCATACAGTCACATCTTTGAAAAGACTGATGACTAATGAATCTAGCAGATTCAATTTTGAATAAATTGATAGCGTGGTATTATGGAACAATCGATTATATTAATGTTCAACTCCTATCATTTAGGAGAGTATATGTAGTTGTTAGACAGACATTCATACGAACAAACATATATTACATAAAATGCAACAATACGCCAACCTGCGACCACCACTGCTTGCATGCGACGTCATATCGCCAAAAGAAATGTGGTGAGAAAACTTTACCTATAACGATAAAATCAACAATATTCAGTATATCAGAACAGTTGCAGAACACTCTGTTTCTCAACAATCCTCTGTAGTTGCCCACGAGTCGTTGGGAATTAACGTATGTGGTATCCTGTGATGTTGACGTTCATCGCTGATGATATTGACAATGCCATGCGAGTCGATAAATACCTATGTAATAAGGGTTCCTTAGTTTACCAGTCTCGAAAAAAGTCAATTTCATCGTGTCTTGTGATCTAGATACCCAAGGCCCTATGATGCACGGCGACCCCAAACTACTACAAAAATGAGACTTCATAGAAGCATTTAAATCCACATGGTAATGCAGACTTCATTCATTCTAGAACCTTCCAGTTCTTTGACGAAATCCAAAAGTCAGATCAATTTTTAAATGATACGTGTGTGAGAAGTTTATGTATGGTATGAAATCAATAAAAAAACATAGGCCTTCTCAAATATTCTGCAACATACAGATGAGATATGGATAAAAACAAAATTGGTCAGAAAATATGACAGATGATGTCCATTGACCTCGTTTATGAGTAGGCTACCTTCCATGTTCTCCTATCAATGTTCATTTTTGCAGCATTTATGTGTTGCGTCAGTAAGCGACTTTTTCTGAAATTTTCTCAGAAAGCCACATGTGAGAGCCACCAAATTGAGAGTGAAGTGTTGGAAATTTCTTCTCTTTTTATGTGTGACAATTTCACAATCCAAAGGTCATGAAAATATGACTTCATCTATTAGGTAATCTAAAGGTAATCTAACCCGCAATTCGATTTTCAGCCGATAAGTGCGTGAAAATGGGCCACAGCTGTTATTGCGCAACACGCCCTGTGACGTCGAGAGAGCAGGCCCAATACTAAGTCAATGCAAAACATATACGTCTCAAAACTCTGCAACAAATTATTCGAGAATGGGATCCAAATAAAAACTTTCTTCACGGAATTCTTCACAAGATATGGAAGAGGACATCCAATAACTTCGTTCGTAAATGGCTACCTCCCGTCTTTCACCTACCAAGGTACAAGTTGAATCATTTAGTGTGTAGAGTCAATTGGCGGCCTCGAAGTCGTTCCCCCCCTGACGTCACGAGGACGGTGGTATTTATTGTTCTAAATCGATATCTCAGCAAGAGAACATGCCAGATCCTCAAAATTTTGGTTTCGAAACATCTTCTATCCACCAATGCCAGTTTGAATATGTTACGTGACCTTTGGCTTTTAAGAAACAGCGGAGTCATAGGCCGTTGTCACTAACTAACACGTGAATGTGAGGGAGACCGTGCTGACGTAACGTTGTTTTTCTGTGACATCAAGAAATGGACAAGTCAGTTTTCTAAAAGTATTGGTTTTGCAGACTATGTTTGCTGCATCGTATGACTGTGAACACACGAACCAGTTCATGAAGCATGGTATCGAAATCCAGGAATGATAATCTTGTTGCTCAGTGGGTATGTTTTGGAACTTAGCACTGAACTAAAACACATAGATACACATTGTCTAATTGTAAATGAATGATGGAGTGGTGTTGAGTGTGTTTGTGAGGTCTGGACCAGATTGTGAGAAAGCTTTTAGACATTCCTGATTTCAGAATAACCTTAAATCTAATGTAAATTCTTGCTTCTCTGTTTTCCCCTAGGTCGAGATGACGAATAACCTCACCTGGCCGCCTATCGAATGGAGTTCGGACATAGCATTCACGCCACTCTCATCCTACCCCGATTCCACCACAGTGCCGCCGCGATTCTGGAAGACGTTCGAAGTGCCGTTGCTAATCATCTGCTTCTTCGTTTCAGTATTCACAGTTACCGCCAATATCATGGTGTGGATGTCCTTCAACCTAGAAAAGCAGCTACAGACAGTTAGCAATTATTTCTTGTTGAGTCTAGCCACGGCCGACGTCATTATTGGGCTTGTTTCGATGCCCCTGTATACGATATATCTCATTTACGGATGGCAATTTGGATCGATACTGTGTGACATATGGCTGTGCCTGGACTACTGTGCTAGTAACGCCTCCGTTATGAATCTATGTATCATTTGCTTTGATAGATATTTCTCAATAAAGCGTCCTTTGACCTATCGTGCCAAGCGGACTCCACGTCGTGCCAAAATAATGATCTCACTTGCTTGGACCGTCTCCGTCGTCATCTGGGTACCGTTGGTATTCGCGTGGCAACCATTTCTTTCACGGAACGTTCCAGCGAATGAGTGTTACGTCCAGATCATATATGACAGTGTTTCGGCCAACGTCGCTAGCATTGCTATTGCATTTTACATACCTGTGATGATTATGTGCACGCTTTATTACCAAATATGGCGGCAAACTGAAAAGCGATCGTTAGATTTGGAGAAGCTACAAGAAGGTAAGTCTTCCGATAGGTTGGCATCCACATCCTCTAACATTGACACCGATTCATCGTTGCGCCGTAGGTTCCTCCACTGCCCGTGCATGTTAGGGGATGACGGTGATGATGATGGAGAGAACAGCAGTGACCTTGTCCCACCTCAGTCACTAGCGAATTCAAGACAATGCTCGGGAAACATTTCCAAACCGCAATCCAGTCGTCGTGATAGCCCTTCGTCGACTCCAAATGAGTCAGGGACTCCGAAACTCCATAACGGTGCGGCGACGTTGTTGAACGATGATTCCAATCATAACAATAAATCGTTTGCAACTTCGTTGTATACAATATTGATAAAACTTCCTAATGAACGCGATGAAAGTCCTAACGGTAGTAATTCTAGTTTACCTAAACTCACAATGGTAGAAGATATACCCTGTCGAGAGAAGACAATGGTACAAGAAGTCACGGCTAGTGGACTGGATCCGCCCAGAAGTTTGACATTACCGCACAGTTTTAGGAATAGGATGGCTTCGCCGTCTGTGACACCTCCTCTATCAAGAAGTGGATCCACAAACAATGTCGCTAGGAGCCCGACCAAGTCTGCACTAAGTATCAGTACAGTATCAATGGTCAATAGGGTTGCCCATCGAGCGAAGGTAAACGCTGCAAAAAAACGGAAATCAGCTATCATTCGTGAAAAGAAGGCAGCGAAGACGCTCTGTGCCATCCTGTTAGCTTTTATCCTGACGTGGACCCCATATAGTGTGCTAATCTTGCTGGTGGTTATATTTCCTAGTTTGTACGACGTGCCAGCAGTGACCGTTCTTTTTGAGATTGGATATTGGATGTGTTACTTCAACAGTACTGTGAACCCGATTTGCTATGCACTTTGCAACGTGTCTTTCAGGAAAACATTCAGGAGAATTCTGACGTGTCGTTGGAAAAAGCAGCGTCCCTCAGCGCGACATGCTTCCTCGAGAACTCCTCGGACTGCTAGTACCAGATGGGGTACTACCTCTGGTAGATACACTGCACCTATTACTCAAAGATAGATCTTGGGTTACGAGGTATAGGTGAAGAATTTGGGGAAAACTAAATAGCATTAATCATTTTGTCCACGGGAGCTGACCAGTTTATACACTGACAGTGACAGGTGCAATGCAATCACCAATGTTCACTTGTCTGATTGTCTCCCTTCACTGAAGGAGAATTCCGCAGCAGTCGCAAGAGGCTACCAGATGACGGAACTCTCGTTGTGGAACATCTTAATGAACGCAGTCAGTATTTCGTATAAAACCTGGAGCTTGCTATCCACACTAGTGAAACGCCCTTATGCCACCGAGTACTGCAATGGACAATAATTCATCGTCGGCGAAAACATTGTTCAATGCAAGTCATCAGCTCCTGCGTATGTCAAATCAAATGCTAGCAGTAAAAGAGTATTTCCAACCAAAACACCAAAAATTAGGTTGATCAAAACTAGTTGAAAACGGCAAAAATGTTGCCTGCTATGAACCACTTAATGGGATGATGCAGACATGCCTGTATTTGTTTCGTAATGCCAGTGTCGTTCGGTTATGCAAACCACGCAGTAGGTATTTTGGATTAATGACATCGTTACATGCAGTAAAAATGAATCGAAGTGCCACAGTTCAGTAGCTGTGTGGAACGTACTAGTAACCTGTGTATTGATTCACCACTTTTACGTTCGTCCTCTATGTGTAAGATGAATTGATACTTCCATTTTGGATGTTCTTGAATTCAGAGACAATATAAGTGCAGAATGATCATATGGTTTACACACATTCAAGGAATATATTTTCAAAGATAGATGGAGAACAAATTATCGTATGTCATAAGCTGATACAAACTATTCGTGTCATAGCCTACATGAAACTGTGGATGAAGATATGTTTATTTAATGGCAATCGCATTTGAGTTCTAGACAACTTAACACAGGTTCGTGGTACTGGGAGGGGATACGAAGGTAGCATATGGTGGCAATAATAGTGATGTAACATTCTGATATTCACATTTTACATAAAGGGTTCCTGTTTGTAATGTAAACAAATAACCACTCCAGTATGTTTTCTATCTCCACGGCCTGTAATAATATTCATAAAGGATACTTTTAATGCACACGAAGTGATCATGGGGCATACAGAACTCGCAATAAGATGATAATTACATAGCCTTTGATAACACAACATGCACAATGTCAACAACGAAGATGAAGAACAACTGCATCAAGATGTACTCGTTCGTGAATGACCTACGAGAGCTCGGTAATATTTCACTCGACGCTGGCAAACTTGCTTGACCATACATACAATGATACATATGCCATAATCAGTGGAGTTAAAT
Organism: Pentamera pediparva; assembly: GCA_025400115.1. NCBI lineage: Eukaryota > Metazoa > Echinodermata > Holothuroidea > Dendrochirotida > Phyllophoridae > Pentamera > Pentamera pediparva. The sequence goes on from JAODTT010385324.1 coordinate 6,388, forward strand.
GTTGACGTTGTTGGCAGACGTAGTGTTTGCATTCAGAATAACGAATTTAAGAGGCTATTGTAACTAACTGAAATCGAAAATTCGAAATAACAAGACGTAATTTGGGGCATCTGCCAGATATATGCTGTGGTAACATATTTGAGTCTTACGAGATTCGAGATTGTGTAGACTATAAAACTTCTCATGGTGAATGCATTTGTAAAACTCGTTTCACGAGTTGTTCCATTCAACGCTGATGAGCCGAATCGAATAGGAGGCTTTCAACTGATTAACGTTTTGAATATAGCACGAATTGAAACTATTCTTTACATGTTTTATACAAGATCTTGGGATAAACCTATATTGGAATATCAGTGAGGATAGGTGTGTACTCCAAAGTGTACTTACTTTTCGATAATTCCAGATGGCAATACCAATGTCAACGATGCAACACGTGACCCTTGACCATTGCATTGGGATCGTATGGATATATGGTCAGCTGGGGGAATTGATGCAAATATAATATTTATGAAATGCAATTAGCAATCGACTAATCAAATTACACATGTGCAATTGGGTTTTACATAGTGTTTATCAAATGGGAATTTCAGACGATCTGGCTTTCATTTGTCAAAAGCTCTGTTGCCTGTTGCAAATACTGTGCAAGCTCACTTTGCCTTTTCAATAGTTTTAGTCCATAGCGGGACTGGGCCAATCGCACTTTTCAATCTTAGGTAGACAAATTGTTGCTCTAAGTTAAATGCAACATTTGAACCTATAAAATTATGCAAGAATGTAGACCTAGATGGTTCGTTAAGGTAAAAGGAGCTAGCTAAGAACATACCACCTATTCCGTCTCTTGCTATCCTCTGCTCCAGAGTACGATGCCAAGCAATATAAATCAGCCTGATGCACTCACATATAATGTTTGAAAGACAGCATCGGCGATGTGTAGAGCTGGCGCATAACGAAAGCTAGGACAACGACTCGAATAATACACCACTGCAATGGCGCCTCACAAAATAACATGGGGTAAATAATAGTTAGGCCTATATTCTATTTCAACTCTTCAACGACACGACATCAAATTTAAATGTGTGAGAATTGTTTTTGTACTTGATCACTAATTATAATCTCTAAATATTATCAGAATAAAAACATAATGTGGTTCAGTCTGTTTCCACCAGAAGACATTATAATATGTGTTGGTGTATCGTTCAATGCTACATATCTATAGGAAAACATGCCGCTACTGAAGTAAGGTACATAGAAGAACCCCCGCATCAATGTATGTAGATACATTAGCCCATTACGAATCAATTAGGTATATTTATGATGTTATCAATTTGGCAGAAGGTTAATTGATTCGGAAGGAGCCGAAATCAGTCACGAGGCTCAAATGTCAACCAACCATAATAAACTCATTTTCCTAAATGTGGGACGATTATCGACAAAGCGATTTGCGAACGAGAGTTTAGTCGGTACAGTACCGTATCAGGATAAGTATTATAATTCATTCAGTCGACTGAGAAAGGTTATTGTTGAAAAACTGCTGGCGATTAGACTGTTGGATTAGACTGTTAGATGATGTGTATTTTCATGCAAATTGGCTACGATGAGGTTTTTCTCAAACGATTATGAAATCCTAACTGCGATACATTCAATTAAGGTTCTGTCGATTTATCTTTCATTATTTTATGTCCTATATGATTTTAATGGCGATATTGACAGATATAATACAACTTCAGCACAATAGAACTCCGGGAAGCATACTTTGAATAATATCATTGTTCGCCATACGAACACATATTCGGTATTATTCCTAAGGACACCCTTTGACACAGACGTGGCAATGATTTGATGAATCCTGGCGACATGCTTGATCCCAGTCTAATCAAACTGAATACCAGGGAAATAGGAAGAACTGATAATCGTGTTAGAAGTACTCCTTTTCTAATTTAACATATATTTATTCGGTTTTATGATTTACCCGCTGTGTCATTATGTTAAAGACTAATAATTATTCTAACTCACACACCGCAAACACAAGCACTCCTTTGGATGGGTGAATCAGCCCACGGGCTGAGCTCATCATAATGGAACAAGCGTATTCGCAATATTCATTATTTCTTGGGTTAACCACAAACACCTCTTTGGATCGTCAGGAGCATATGACCTATGCACGTAGGCCAACTGCTGATTGGGATGTGTAACCTACTGCGACCGCAAACAGATCCGCGATAAATGCAGCCGTCCTCTGAACGTAATGAACACAAGTAGGCAATTTATCTGTGCGTCACTGCATGGAATGTAAGCATGCGTGGTCTTGAATATTTCTTGTTCTAGTATGGAGACGTCGTCGTATTTTAGAATATAATAATCCGTCAGTTGTCATCTTTAACTCAACAGCCGATATGTATTCTTTCCTGGCATTTGTATTCACAATGTTCTAGATGATTCGAGGTAATAGTAACTAATAACTCACATGCATAACTGCATAACGGCCTCTGTTACCATCGTGCAGAGATGTACGACCTTTCAATTAGCACAGGCCTATGGTTGCGCGTTGTCCTCTTTGATTGAGTTCGAGATGACTTCTTGCTGGTGGCGGTTGCTCAATTACATTTGGACGATTGAGTTAAATTGCAATGAATCAGCAATTTCCCAAGAATTCACATCAGTTAATGTCTGTGAACGAGTATGCATCTGAAACATCGATATTGCAGCACAATATGAAATAATGATTCGATATACGGTGTATTAGTAACTCAATGCAAAAACCAAGCTATATGCAATGTTACTCGAGTTTCCGGTGTCCGCGGTAAAATATTAAGCATATTATGTTGTTGATTTGACGATATTAGTAGTAAAACAGAGATTTCCAGGGTAACACGTCGCTTGATAGTTGTAACGCATATCACAATTTACCTGAAAGTTCAGATAAAGAAAATGGCACTTAATGGAGGTGAATAAGTACTCTATAATGATAATGTCCATATAATTATACTTACATCATCACTCCTGCTCTAAGGAAACCAGGCACGCACTCCGACAATATGTGCCAGCAGCTAACTCAGCGCCAATTGTGCTCAGGTTCCTCACAGGTACCCATTTACAGCTGGGTTGACTGGAGCTGGCGGAGTAAAGTACTTTGCTCAACAGTACAACGTAGTGACCATGGCTGGAATCGAACCCACAACCTCTGGATTGATAGTCTAGAGCCCTCACCACTAGGCCACCACGCCTCCATGGATGTTCATTTCCCCTGAGAGACAACAGTAATCGGACCCATCCCACCATGGGAATGGATTGTCCTTTCCCCCCCCCAGGGAAAGTGGGAAAACATGCAACTTGCAAGGTAGTGGAGGCAAAGGCAGTTGGGGAGGGGATCCAAGATAGTCCAGAACGATGTTTTGACTTTTGCATGGGCAAACAACAAATCATGTATGTGGAGAGCCCACATACAAGTTAGGAGGTCACGACTCACACACCCCTGATCACTAGTGGTTGCACCCTTAAATGGGGTAGTTATTCACCCAACAGTGATAAGAAGTATAATAGACTAAAAATATCGGTGATTTGCCCTCCCAGTTAATGGATGAACTCGAAAGATCAACTTGAGGGCAGGTGGTTAACAAAGACAGCCCTGGTTTTTACAAGCACCCAGTGTAGTCTAATATTTCATAATCTCCTTCGGAGTCAAACTGACCCGTATAATTTTTTGTGCAGAGGACATCTCCTGTATGGGCCACTGTGAACTTGTGTAGCCCATGTGGAGCTACAGGCCTTGAGACTCCTGCCTTGACAAAGCTCTCTGGCAAATATTCATATGAAATGAAAGGCAGTTAGAGTTGCATCCACTCCAGACTAGCTCTGACAATTTTCAATGCCATATTGCCATTCCTATTTACACGCATCGTTCAGATATCGATAGATAGACCCTCCAACCTACACGTGTATTGCACCTCCAGCCTGAGTGTGCGAGCCATCGGACATTGATGATGTGATCGATGAGGTATGAATCTGTCCTCGATGCAGCAGCAGAAGACAATGCAGACAGGGGGCAGTGTCATTCTATCACCAGCTTTGGTTCCTTGTACATTTGGCTAATCAAGACCTGAAAGCAAGTGGAGAAGTGAGCTAATTAGTGAAAAGGAGCAAGCATGTTTGATAAAATAGGATATTAATTAATAATTAAGATTAAAAAAAACCTCGAGAGTATTCAAGTCACTTCCTTTCACTTTTTGGGCATTACTGTATTTTTTTTTCTTCTGACAAAAATTAGAAAAGGAGGAGAATGAATGAAATAATATTATCATCTGTATCTTCACGATTACTGTATGCTCCATAGCCTCCATAATAGACTACTTGGTTAACTTTGGCTTATATGTTGGTGACTTATTATATGAATCAGCTAAAGCCATCTGTAACAAATTTGATGAACAAATTTTCAAGAGAAAGGACACATGACATTGGCTCACCTGTCTTTTAATTATTTCTAGATTATCCTCTGCTTTTTTCACTAAACTCTGGATCTTCTTCTGATCAGTCTCATTTTTGTTTTCCCTGAAAGCGTCCTGTACTCTTCTTTGTGCATACAACCTGAAAAAGAAGCCATAATTAAGGAGTTGCAGTGGGTAGAATTTGTAAATATAATATTAATTTATTCCATGCAGCCATTATGCAGAAAAGTGAGCCGATTAAGAAAGTAGCAAATTCAGTCTGAAGCTTACTACATGCCCTACAGATATATACTAATGCCTCAAGTCCCCGACATCCTGAAGCAGGGGTGTATCCAGAGATGGCCAATACCGATTCAACCACTGTCCTGTGAAAAGGGTCCAAGGGCATCGAAGAGCACCAAGATGCAAGATGGTGCCATATCGTTGTGCTCATGCCCTATGAGCACGTAGTCAAGAAGGAGATTGAAGACGAATGTGTGGCACATTTACAAGCCTATATAAATTTTCTATGCTTCACATAACTAAAAGGGAGTAAGAGCACATGTGGTATCAATGTATGAGTCCTATCCTACCATATATAGGATGCAGATGGTACCATAGCCAGATCGTGAACAACGGAGAATGCGTGGGGACCGAAATGGTTCGTTATGCATGCAGTTGATGGCACATGTTCATTTGCAAGGGGAATGCATTCTCTGTGTGGACCCAAACTTCACAGTCTGGTGTAGTATAATACTGGTGGAGCAATCATAGCAACTGGTACACATTCAAACAATTTGGAGCACACTTTGACAATCCAAGCGAGTGCAGGACTGAGCTTACGCCAATCAGTGAAAGCAGCTACCACACCACAAGTTGTCATCATCCATCCATACTAGAGTAGAAAGTACAACCTTTCACACATATGGCATACATAAATTACTGCACCAGGGAAAAATAAGTAGATTGCCGTTGCATGGCGTATACCAAAGTTGTGAAAAAAGTAGAAGAATCCATTCGTTTTAGTCTTTATTTTAGTCGAGTGGCGATAGTAATTTTTCATTAGACAAAACTTGAAATACAAGGATAGTAGTATACATTTTTAGTAGTATACTCAGCAGGATCCAAAGAGACGTGGTAGCCAAGAAACTGTAGACATGTGCTCAGGTGCAGAGAGCATAAGACTGTCAAGTATATACTATGGAACAAAAACAAGGTGCTAACACCGTGCAAGTTAAATTGGAGCTGAGACTAATTAGATCACAGATGCTACAGCTCCCTGGAATACTGCCACAGACGGAGTCTCAATGACTGAGGGACGGAGCAAATTCCACCATTTCACAGTTTGTGGGAAAAGTTAGCACCGATAAAGTTGGATACATGCTGGAATAATCTGATATTCGTAAGCACAGATCCACTGTTACTCAACTCCTGCTTACTTGTGATGACTCGGCGAACACATTGAATAGTCGTTCCCAAGTTGACGCCATCCTCCTTGACTTCACTGAAGGTTTTCCACCGACACCTAATTTACAAACTGAACTTTTATGGCCTCAGAGGAGCTCACCTCGACTGGGCAGAATCCTTTCTAACAAATCGGCTTAAAAAAACTCTTGTTGATGGCAAAACATCTGTCCCATCTGAAGTCAAGTCTGGGGTGCCTCAAGGCACTATCCTCAGTCCTTTTTTTTCCTTATGTTATTTAAATGACCTATCCGAGGTTGTTTCATCCAAAGTCCGACTTTTTGCTGACGAAGCTCTTCTTTATAGACAGATTGATACACGCGCCGACCAACTTGGACTACAATCTGACCTGGACGCTCTGGCCAAATG
>JAODTT010386435.1:0-12640 GCA_025400115.1 Pentamera pediparva
ACCGAGCAGAGTAACAATCATTGGCGTTAATCCATGATCGATAGGGGGGTGTGACCCCGCCGCCGGAAAAATACTGTTTGAAAAGTAAGGAGTCGATAGGAGCATCCTCAAAATGTGGGGGGACGTGTCCCCCCTGCCCCCCGTGATTGACGCCCAGTGCAAACATACGATGTCCCATAACTGGGAAAGGGGGCCGTGAGTTCCGCCATGCGCGAAACTATATGCAATACGGTACTTTGTGGTGGATAACCACTGCCATATGGTCATCGGCTGGCGCGCAGCGTACGAGAACATTTCGAGAAATTATATAGGTATCGCAGATCACCGGATATAACCATTTCCGGCTGCAAAAATATATTGAATTGTTGACTTCAGAACGTAAAATTGTTCATGTTCTTTCATTTGAACAGAACATTCCATAGCCAAGATTAGGAGAATTTCCCCTTCCTCAGAACTGTCAGCTACTAGTTGAATCAGAGGGCCAGAAGTTAAGGGGTAAAATTCCAGCAAAATCAACTTGAAAATCAGGCTCTAAAACACTGTAGGCTATCTGTCGTATTCCAAACATGGTGTCAACCATACTTGGGATAAGATACAATCGGATATGGCCGGCCAATTACGCACCTTATCTCACAGAGTTGTAGGACCTATCACTCTGCTCACGCAGGCCGGGCGATGGCATTTGATAATGTTATGACAGAAATCCGTCCACAATCTCGGAGACTGGAGGGCATGCTTTCAAAATATTTTGGTTCTACTTTGGATCGCAGGTGACCTAGGCATGGTGTTTATTGCGTGCAGGTGTTGGGTAGAGGTCGTGCGCAGGGTTATTCAGTTCCAACTCTTAACATTAGCAAATGCACACTGACGATCGCTTGTATTCATTTTTGCATGTACTACTATGAACTGGCTTTCACATACCTATACCTATGATATTCCTGTTTTATTCCTGCTTCCAGGGGAATATCATCTAACTGCTACTACCATATACAGGATACTTATAATGTACCTATATATAGCCTATAATACCTATACTATAGGCCACCTATAATATACCTGTGTTATATTTATATAATACTACTATAGGCTACCTCCAATTTACCTGTATTATACAGTATACTGTTATGATGCATATAACGTACCTATGACCTGTACACTGCGGTATATTTACCTATGTACCTATATAATACATACAGCCTACTATATACATGCTATACATATACATATCATAGCCATACTATATACAAAGGCTACCTCTAATATGCCTGTATTACTACTATATAGATGCCTGTAATGAGCCTATATTATACCAATACTACTACAGACTACCAGTATCATTCCAATGCGGTATTATGCACTTGTCAAATTGCATGACGCACCCCCTATACCCCTTGTATGGACTCAAGTGTGAATCATTGTCAAATGAAAAATGACTCAGGTATGTGTCACTTCACTCGGTTTATCATGTAGGTCAATGGGAGAAGATGATTAGAGAGTGGGTCATTTTCCAAGAATTGTAAGTCAGAAAAGTGACTGTGGTGTGCGTCGATGTACATGAATTGTATGACTCACATCTGACAACTGACTCACACTGACAGGGGTTTGGGGGGTGCGTCATGCAGTCGACAAGTGCATTATACCGATACGATTAAAGGCTACCTATAGACCGACCTATACTATCCCGACATATATTATGTATCACGTAACACCTCATTATAAATTCAAACTCCATTGGATGAATGTTGGTCACATGACATATTATTTGAAAAACAACTATTTAATATGTGACTCAGCCCCAAGAAGGCAACAGACTATTCCCGGTTTGAGGCCCAAACATGCGAATGGTATAAATATTGTATTTGCTCGTAGATATGTGCACCCGCACCGTTTTCGTTTTGCTCACGAAATTGCAGTCTAATTATACGCTCCCATGACCCAGACGAACCTTTCCATATCAATCTCAAATGGTGTTATAACACACAAGTAATAAATGTACTGTTTCGTAGGATAGTGGGAAGGAAAAAAATATTTCGCTGTAAGCCTGCATGGAACTATTCAACGAGTCTCTCAACTCAAGAAAATATAGGCTATTGTACTAATCCACTCAATGAACTTTCATCATTTGAATAATGTAATGTTAATGACCTTGTTTTCGTCTTCCGTACAGAGAGGGAATGCAGTTTTTTGCGGATTTTACATACTGGCTATACTATAGGTCTACAATAGGCTGCATATAGGCCTATGCTATAACTAAACACTATAGACCTACCTACAATTCAGTCACTGCATCTATACTACACGGTAACTATATACTCTACCACTACATGACCACGCGTACGGCATGTTTAAATTCATGGCAAACCAAATCAGTCGAATGAATTATAAATGAGACTGGTTGATTTGCCGCAGCTACTCCTATAGGCCTATCAGTATAGGCCTATAATCAATTGGATAATATTTCCCTACGAAATTTGTGCAAGTGACCAATCGGCGTAACCATTAGATAAAGTCATTGAATATTCCATGACCCAAAGGGACAGGAATAGAAGTAAATCCATCATCGAAAAGTGATGGTATATGGTTGCTATGACTGTCCTATACCAACACAAATATTTAACGATATGATTGATCATATAGTTCCTTTCGGAAGTTACACACGATCAGTGAATCGTAAAGATAATTATCATCGCTTCAGTATTTCACAGCGAAGCCCGACAGAGCAAAACTGCGCACAATCTGTTCAAATGTCCAGTCTGTGGAAATTCGACTGTTGTTAGTACTCAATTATTGCTTAATTTCGCATTCATTAGGCCAATGAAATGCATGTTTTCGTCGCCATTTAGGGTGTGCGCCCTGCCCTATTCTCTGCCATGTTTTCTACTGCGCCTGTATGAAGCGCCCGATAACACCACGCATATACATATGGGCATATGAACATTCGAAGTGGGGCGTATAGATATAAGGATGCAGCAGTTCCAAGGGAACAACGGTATCGAACAAGTATCGAACCAGACTATGCACGAGGTTTATGCTACATCTAGACACCCCCACCCCCTAGCTCCGTCAATTGCATCGCCCATGAACAGATGAACCCCGGTAGGCGTATAGACAGAGCACATATGGTTCTCTTTTGAGATACATGCACCGAATTCAATTGATAAATGACTCCGCGTGCCTCGTTCCCCAAGCTATATCCTAATCAAGGACTGTGCATGACAGACTGTTATGGATACATAGCTCATGCAGTCGGTATCTCCTGTATATAATCGGCGACAGTAATTGAATTATCACTCGAATCCGGGCCACTATCTGACTAGCCTGCTAGCAGCTCCCCAGACAGACGGGGGGAGATCGTTGAACAAAATACCTTATCGTCCAGCCACAGTCTCGGTGTAGGCATATACGGAAAACTACAGGATGTATGTGTTTCCTCGATCATAATAGACTGCGTCTGTCCAGTGGCGTACCAAGAGATGTGTCTTGGGAGGAGTTTTGCGGTCGGAACCCAAGGGAATGGCGCCCTCATAGATAGCCTCACCCTCCATATTGGCACAGGAATGCGAATTATGTGCCCTTAGACACATGCTGCAGCAATATCTGTTAAATAACAGCTGCAAAACTTCTACAGAACAGTAGTAAAAAATAGTTTTCGTGTTAATTTTTTTGGTCACTCGGGTCATTGGAGAGGGGGTTCTTACCCCCCCCCCCCCCCTCCTGCGTACGCCACTGCGTCTGTCATTATATCGTTATCAGGTGATCCTGCTACCTGACTACTGAGTGAGTGGAACATCCATGTTTGTCTTTGGATATACCCGAAAGTAACATTGCTCGCATGTACACATGTGCTCAATTTGTATGACCCCTCATTCGGGACGACCGATTCTCATGCCGGAAATAGCACCCACACTTGATCCCTCGATTACAGAGCTACGCTGGATTGTCGATATTGGAGTGGGTAGAAACATAGGCTAAGTAGTATTGTCTAGTATCAAACTGGCGTCTTTTCCTACTGTGCCTTTAAAGAGGCAATATCGTCCGGCAACAACTGACGAAAAACGACGAGAAGCCGTCTCAGTGCAATCAGATATCGTCACGGTGTATCGTTACTACGATATGTCAATGCAAAATTAGTTCCAATATCAAACCGTGGTCGGTTTTCGTCATGACGTCATGCGAATGGAATCGTCCATTATTCGCCGTGTGTTCCGAGACGAAATCGCCTCTTCAGTCATAGCAGTCAGTTTCAGCCTCTAGATGACGTCATAATTTTTCTCAAAGACGCCATCGTATTCATCCCATAAAACTTATTTCAAATTATTTAGGATGTTCTTTTCCAAATCAAACTATCAAAACGTGATGCACAAATTACGCAAGACCTTCCAAAGAGGGGGTAGTAAATTGAGTGGGGTTGTGATATAGCAGCCGGCAATCTCACCCCATCGAAAACGGCCAAAACTCTTGCAGCGGCGGAGGCTGTGTGCTTTGGTGAAATAATTTTTAACCTGCATGAAACGGCATTTGGGCTGAATGAAAATGCTTTTGAAAAAACATTTATTGATGTGTGACTGTATGCAAACGAAAGGAAAAAACACTCACAAAACTAACGATGTTCGGATGTGACTCGATCTAGCTCGGGAAGTGCCATGCAATTGAGTCTCTAGTTATTTGGGATGGTAGGTTCCCAATAAATCGGGTATGCTGCGCGCCAACTGATGACACCACCTCACTTAGATGGTCTATAGTGGGTACCAGAAACAGTTTGGAATATGCCTCCTCACAATTGGGGCCCTGACGGCGACTTGCCGTCCTTGAGATACACAGTATTCAAGTTATTGATGGAAATAACACACATATGAGTCAGATGAAATTAGCTTAATGTCCAGTGATGTTATTATGGAGACTAAAGAATCCCCTCCGCACGATGTTTCAACCCCTCGAAGGATTACAGATCATATAGTACCAGACGGCGTCTGATCTGTTCCTTAACACGGTCATCATTTTGCAATCGTGTGTGAACATTTCCGAATTGACTACAAGGAAGTAGACTCCTTGTCGCTCGAATTTTGGTGATGACAGACGGTCACATGGATTCGGTCATGCGTGCCCCGCATGCACGCCGGCATTTCGCGCGAGTGACCAATCGGCGTTACGTATGTCATTAAATATTCCGTGGCTCAAAGGAACAGTAATAAAAGTAAATCCATCATCGAAAGGTGATGGTATGGTCGCAATGACCGTCCTATACCAGCACAAATATTAATCGATATGATTGATCATATAGTTTCTTCCGAACGGTACACACGTTCAGTGAATCGTAAAGTTAGTTATCTCCGCTCCCACAGTTTGCGGATAATACGGTATTGCGCCGCACTACGTGAGGTCATAGGCTATCATAAAAACATGGCAATCAGAGGGAATATAGATTGATCGAATAGAAACTTATCAAACGAAAGATTGGAAAATGCAGTACCATAATGTACCATACTATCAGAAAAGGTGCAACAGACACTTTTCATACACTGTAAAAAGACTGGGTAATTTACGGGAACTAACTAATTTTGTGGGTCGGAAATTTGATCCAAATTGGGTCAAATTGCCTCAATTTGAGTCAAAATCTGGCGCGAATTCATAGGTAGATTCCCTCCTAACCTAATTCTGGGTAAAAATAAACCCCGTCTCCTTACAGTGTACCAGCTCGTTCTGTTGAAATACTTTCTTAAAGAGGCAAAATCGTCTCGCAACATCAGGCGAATAATGGACGGATCCGTGTGCATCACGTCACGACAAAATACGTCCCACGGTATATCGAAAATAATTTTGCGTTGCCATATCATGATAACATTATATACCGTAATGGATACCGAATTGAACTGGGACGATTTCCCGTCGTGACGTCATGCAAGCGACGCCGACGCTTCTTCGTCGGTTGCCACCAGCCGATAATGTCCCTTCAAGTTTCTTTTTACTGACCGTCTCTTCATAGAGAGTCTCGTTATTTTCAGTATTTTCAGGAAGTTGGATGAACAAACAAGTCCGAGCAGGAAGGAGCCGCAGTATAAGATCGATATGAGCCTGTTCTAAGAACAGGGTGTTTTAGATACAAGAGAGTCATATTGACACTGGCGTGTATTGGGTATTCGTCCCAAAAAGACTACACTTTACAAGAGATTCCCTGGAGAAAACCAACAATGAAGAGTCAACTCAGTCAAAGTATAAATTTCCCAAGCACCAAAATTCCTAAATCCCTGGGTGTAACTCTAAGGCACATTCGAGTATTTGAGCTTCGATTTATAAAGGTCGAGTTCCAACTATGCGATTCTGTCGACAGTGGCATGGACTGGTGGTCATTGACGATCCTATTGAATGGTAGTAAGAAATTAACTGAGAGTTCCTCCCCTGGAGACGAAAAAAGCTATTCCATCTGTATCTCGCTGCACATAGGGGCCTATATTACAGTATGAAGAGGATCATATTTGGGTTCATTGCCTTGTATCACGGCGACGCCTCCTCACACGACTATAGCGACCAGTGACCTGATGAAGACCGACCCTGCACTACCCATGGAGAACGTTCACCTACGACATATAACACTGCTGGCAGCCCACGTCGCGGCGCCTACTTCCGTGACCTCACAGATACCCACTTACACATGTGGGTAGGATGAGACAATCGTGGAGACGTGTCTTGTGTAACAGCACTGGGCAAACGCCGCTCGGGCTTCGAATGGGGTTGCCCTCCTAATCGATCGATTCCAAGTCAGGAGATCCGTCGACTGAGTTAATACGCATCCACATAGGTCTATACCGCATATACAGCATACCGAGTGGTTGGCACAGTTGTGAGAGCGCCATGTCTCCATGGGGTTCAAGTCCCGGTCGAGTCACACCAAAGACTTTCGGGAAGGTATTCATGTTGCCTTCTCGCTGGGCGCTCAGCATCATATCAGCGAAATGGACTGAAACAGGGAAGAACGAGGGGTATGCAATCAGTTTGAAGTTGCTGCCTGCGTTTGATATTACTGAACTCCCAAATTCACAACGAGGTAGGCCTACCGATACTTAGTGCAGTATCCAGGTCTGCACCTGCCGGACCTTGAATAGGTTCGATTTTCTGTCTATATCCCACAAAAAATGTCGTATTCATTCTGTTTTAGTAATATAACCTGCATGTCCAAGTCATACTATCCTATCCACCACCGGGCTATCACATTTCTACTCTCCTAATCATTTCGGTGGCGTGGGTTCGAATCCCACCGCTGCCACCAGTGTTGGCGCTGGCCGGGAATAGGAAAAAACAAGATCTCAATTGGAGGACATGCCACGGGCAGTCAAACCACGGAAGCAACAAGTGACAAGCAACAAAGTAGAGAACACAACTGTTCAGAAAAACAAAGTAATTAGAAGTGTATTGTACATCCTCGGCAGGCGAAGCTCGACGCGGTTCTGTGCATGCACCATTGCACAGCAATAATAAACAATACATTGCACTGAAGCTCAAACCGGTATCATCTGAAATTACAGATCAGCTAAGCCAATGAACTATATGCCCTTCGAATAACCTTTCCTGTATATCTGCTCACTGTAGACTTGACTCCAGCCGTTACATTTTACAATACTAACCTATGCATTACATGCTATCCCATCCCTGCTCCTCTACTAAAAGTCACGCTATCATGCCAGAGGCATCAGTGTTTGCAGCAGTCATTATGCTAATCGAAAATGTGGCAGATCAAAATGCGGACACAGAACCCTAATTATCAAACTATTAGCTGTTATAAAATTTACCTTGACATTTTACTTTCATTATCTCCCTAACGATAGGGGGAAAACTTCTCCCGTGGGCCATCGGAAATGAGAATCACAGAAAGAAAATAGTCAGTGGATAGCAAGGACTAGGGGCGATTATGCACGTACGCACAATATGAGACACTTACATTGAACTATAGGCCTATATTACTACGAGGGCACAGTACAACTGCAGTGACTTGCGTTTCCCCCCCCCCTGATATGAATCACGTGCACAATGTAGGCCTATACAACAGGTCAGTTATTACGTAGATTCTACAACGGATCCCGTGATTGGCTGTTGTCATTGAACTAAATCGAGTGTATTCATTGTTAGGATTAGGGATTAAGTTGGGGATTAGAGTTACGTCTCTAATAAAGAAGTTATAGTAAAAATCTGCGTATTGACTATCGACCCACAACATGTATGGAGCGGGGGTTGGTCTGGAGGGGGAGGGGTGGTCTGGGGATAGTTGTCGATGAGGGGACGGAGTGCTCCGCTCCACTTAGCTGGGAAAATGTAATTGACGAGCCTCGACGTCAATCGGGTAATTGTGCATCAATTTTTTGGTGAAAAAAAATCCGTGCATCTTGCTTCTCCATTGGTGTACACTAACCATACGAAATTACACAAGACAAGAACATTCCCCAAGGGGATGCGCTGCCTTCGTTAGATGCGTTCAAAAGCGATTTCATCACTGACTCGCACACACAGGCTGGCACTTATGGAAACGTTAAAATTTAACCTGGATGACCAGCAGGAAAGACGACGCTCCTACACGCATGCACACAGTCATCGTCGTTGAATGGTCTGTCAGTGCAATTCCTGATCTCGTTGTAAGATTACCGATGAACCCAACATGACAGATACTGAAGATAGATTCCCATTTCATTCATTCGACTATCGATCGAACTGCTACGCCTCCCGGAAGATGAAAGAGCCGTACACTTATATCAGTAAGATGTTGCAATTAATATGTTTATCGTCCTGTTATCCTCTTCTCTGTACCTTCCCGCCCATCAGACGCGGAAGCGCTCCCGCTCAATTTGCACGTGGAAATTTCCACGACGCCGGCGCCAACAAGGTGTGAACCGCGCGCGGGGAAACTCAGCCTATCCTTGAGAAAACCCGGAGTTGCCATGGTAACCGAGGCATCATTTCACTTGTTTTCCCTCGCTGTCTCCGATGTGCGATCACTTTGGGAGGTCGTGACTACGCATAATGAAATGTATCACGGGTAATCTCAGCCAAAATTCTCAAGCATGCAGCCGCTTTGGGGAAAACTCTTGATATAGACGATACATCACTTCCCTCTTTGGTGTATGTTTATGCGATAGAAAGAAGGGGACAGTCTGCGCAAACATATAAATAGTTGAATACTGCTTATAGACATACCTTTTCAACGGGGGAAGCATGTGAGATGGATAGTCTTTTTGTATTAGCTGCGGAAGATGATAATTGTGATCAGTGACTTGTTCCTTCATTACGTCCATCAGTTCAATATTTTCTACACAAGCCGTACTTTGCCAGATTCGCAATTAGTTGAAAGAGAATAATAACTATAAAGTCAGGGGCGTATCTAGGACATTTCTATACGGGGGCGGGTATAAGTGAAGTGGTATACCCTCCCCATTAGGCAATGATAGCGCTAAATGTAACATATTTTTCAAGCTTTTATCATGCTAAATTAGTATTTTTATTTCCTTCTGACACCCTATAGAGGGCGCGTGTGCCTGTTGCGTTCCTTTTTAATCCGCCCCTGTTCAAAGTAACATGACTTGAATTGTGCTGAACGAACAACTCCTGTCATTGAATTAGTGAAATAGTGTTATCGTTTCTATCGTAGGTTAACATATTTCGATATATAGGCCTATGCTTATATCTGTCTCCTCCTCTCGCCCGCCTCATAATCTCCCTTGGACGTACGTTACTCCATTGAATCAATATGTAAATGTTGTATAACACAATGCAACGAGCGCGTGTACTTCATCCCGCCTCATCTTATTTGGATGTACACGATACGAATCAAATGTTGACCATCACACTTAGGTCATTCCCTCTGCCAGGGTATAACCGTATAAAGTATGGAGTGGAACAGGTCAGATGTGTTTCCTGAAAATGGCGCGGGTAGGAGAGAGAGGGGGAGAGGACTTGTCATTGTTCCAACAAGAACACGTACAAATGTTGTATTAGGCCTATATATGTTGTTCGTTGGTTATGGTTCGGTGCATGGGTGAGTAGGGGTAACCGAGTAAGCAGTACAGAGACTGTATGTGTATTCGGTATAGGGCCGGGAGTTAACCAGGGTGGGGCCAGGATTAACAGTGTATATAATTTGGAGGCCTAGGGCCCTCTATACAGTTTTGGCCTATGGTTAGCCTTCATGTGTCAAGAAGTGTCAGGGGATGTATGACCAGGAACCTCATGTCTTATGTTGTAGAGTGTACTGTTATTGGAACTGCACTCTGAAAACAGTATTTAAGTATTGAACACTTTTCTAGACACTATTTTGTCCCCTATTTTGAAACGTGTTCATTCTCTAGACATGTCTAGTAATTAAATATTTGGTATTTAGCAAGTGAACAGCACATTTAGGAACCTGACACCGTGTTTAGCATCCAAGCGTGTTTCAAAAATGGGTTCAAAATAGTGTTTAGATCCTAAACACTGATTTTGGTGTGTGGTGCTGGTGTTGGTGTCGAAAACTGCTAGTGTCGGTGGTGGTATTGGTGTCGGACATGCCAGTGTCGGACACAACACTGCTACTCACTATACGTGGTGGCGTGAAGCAAATAAATACAACTCACTGCATTCAGGAGTACATATGAATACACAATAACCAGGTGCAATGTTTCCATGGAGCTTTCTCCAAAGATAACTTTCATGTTCATTTTCTTGACTTGAGTCAGGTCGGGAGGTTGGTGAAACAAAACAATACCCGCTGATATACGATATTAATCCACGTATATATTGCACCCATACCAGTGATACCACCATCTAACAGTGTGTAATCCGACGGACTTCCATTTGTCCACCCATCATCACTGCTAGGCCTATAACATTGATAATGAAGCCCCCTAAAAATAGTGGGGTCCAATGGTGCTGATGATTGTCACCTATGATCTCGAAGCAAGACGTGTGATTTGTGACGTTTACCTTCTTTATAAATTTGGCAAAATATCTGACCATTTCAATCGCCTTTTTTCTAAAGATCGTTATCACACATAAAGATTTGGCACTCGTTTGAATCTATGGGACTATTTTCAGAATTGTTGGTACTGACAACCTTACTTAATTATCGAGAAGGTATGATTTGTGACCTTCTTTCCATATTTTTCAAAATAAGTTCACATCGATCTCATGTTCAGCAGATGTAAGCATCCGACATACACCCCCATCGGGCGCTCCCCTCGGGTGGGTCGCTGCAGTTTGAATCTAGGTCGGACCAAGCCAACTATCCCCATAGTAGCGCTGAAAAATGAAATCTACTGGATTCCAGGGCAACAGAGAAAATTAGATGCAACAACGAACCAAATATAATACTCTAAGCACCGCATTGCCCGCTCTCACTGACAATTCTTCCATGCCAGAGTGAGACAGCCAGTGAAATTCACCTTCACCGTAACTAATATATCCACTGTAAAAAATTGCCAGCGAAGCGTGTCGGCGAGTATAACCGGCTGTATTCCATCAAACCCGTCATGGTCTCCAAGCCTCTTCATTTTATTCTTCTCTCATCCTAATATACTTCCTCTGTTCCGTTATACCTCGATGCCGTCTGCTCTCATGAGTACTGCTTGCTATCAGGCATTCAGGGGCAAGGGAAAGAAGCAAAACAGAAAAATCTACCCCGTCGTTCGGAAGCGCAATCTTGATGCGAGCAGGCAGACGTTATAATACTCGCAAACACAAATTTATTCGCCCGCCGTTAAAGCTAGTCATAAATTCCACCTCCGGGGCTTCGAATCATGCGCTGAATAGATAGAGAGGCGCGCTCGAATGACGGGTATGCCGTCACTGCTGGTGAATGTATAATGTCGCATATAGGAACATGTGTAGAGTATGCTGGTGCCACCGGCGTGTTGCACCTCCCAGCGCCAAAGTCATTCGGTCTAATTTAGGATTCGAGGCTTTATTGGGTAAACTATCGCAAGAGCAAGAGGCCAGCGGCGGGGCGAAAATAGGGGAATTAAACAATTCACTGCACGGCACAGAAGGTTAAATAATGGCATGATACAGTGGAAAAAGAATATACCGTATAGGGTTATAACAGCCAATTTATGATGGGAATGCAGGCCCATACAGAGTTATAATGGGTGTCGTATGATAGCCGTTGAGCCAAATGACGAATTATTCATAGATCTTGTAGTTTTTATTGTGCTGTAAATAACTCAGTATTTCGCCGAAGTTCTAGAAATTGTTTTTCTTACAAAAGTAACTATCCGCACCCACCAACCTAAAACAGCAATCCTCTCTAACTGGATAATGATTTTCGATGTGAAACTAATGTGTCAATTCCAGTTGAATATTCCCAGTAAAATATTTACAAGCTTAAAGGACAACTGCAGGATCAAAAACAAATGAGCTTATTCTGTAGCCAAATAGAGAAACTATAGGTATAACAGTTCAAACCCCACGTTCATACGACTTTCCGTTACGAAGTTAGAGAGCTTTGAAAATTTGGGCGTGTGCATTGCGCAGGTGAACAAGTATCCCATCATGCAATATATTGTATGATGTCATACATGCACAACCCTGCAAATATTCTTTGTTATCTCTTGAAATTTACACCACAATTTCACTTTGAAAACTTATTAGTTGGTGAGAGAGAATTGGTGTAGTTGGTTGGTAGGTG
>JAODTT010387546.1:0-12637 GCA_025400115.1 Pentamera pediparva
GACACTATTCGAAAAGAGAAGGCGAGTTTCGCCGGTGTCCTTCCACGCTCATAACTAGGAGCCTTAAAATTTCCGACTAAGGATTTCCTTAGTCTGCCGAAGCACCTTCGGATGGAGGCATAACACAAGGCGGATAGATAGATAGCTGCGTGGAATCGCAAACGAGCGTTTCAGCAGCATTCCCGCCATTAGCTTTTTTGCTGTCATTGTAGTGTTTCTTCCATTGTAGTCACAGTGGTGACATTCATGGCCTATCTCTTTCTTCCAGTCGTTTGGGAAAGTGCCAAAGTGGACTGGCAAAACAACTCTCGTGTTCGTGATTCCGCCGGATGGGCGCACTAGATGGCGATTCCAAAAGGTTATTGTCAGTGACCATCAACATTCAGGACAGGGCTTCTACATAAATATGAATTGGTTTCCGGAACATGAATATCATATCAAATTAAAACGTGCCCTTTTGAAAGCTATGCTACATATACAAATGAAAATCGAATTGCACATATTTGCACAACATATACGTTCCATGGGCATCTTTCCTAAACAGGAGGGAACATTTCATTTTCATTAGTTGGGAAACGTTGGTTCATATAGACTGAAGAATGACGCTCGATATATTTGTTTAATTGGCGGAGGTATTGACGGGGTAAATTCATGACCACACAGTGAGTTCTTAGATATCGAATCTGGATCAAATATAATTAGATACCTTCGGTAGGAAGATGGTGACGAGAGTGAAAGATGCACAGTAATTCAAGACTGATGATATGAACACGTATCGGAGCGAGGGGCTGTCCGAGATGGCAGAGCAGACCCCGATGGTGACTGCGAACAGAATCGAGATGTTGTAGATGCAGATGCCGATCAGTTTACTGTCGTTAAGAGCTGGTATGGTCACCTACGGGGTATAAGGAAATGATATGTGTCTCATCAACATGAGTGGTACAAATGCCTGGGAATTTGTAAAAAGAGGGGTGGATAATCCATGTTCCGTAATCAGTTGGTACGAAAGACCTACAACAGTTAAGCTAACGGCAACTCTCCGAAATGCATTTGGCAAGATTCGAATTTGATTTTTTTTTAATGATGATGAGTTGCAATGTTTTGCCCTAATAACGGACATCTTGTTACATATTAAAATTGAAATATTACGAAGGATTGTCCACCATATTGCATCTTGACTGTTTCTATTCCTTCGACCCCCAGTGTATAATCATTGCATCCAATATCTTTGGCCAATTCCTGGATAACTGTTCGATTCAGTGTAAAATGTATAAATTCGCTTCGTTTTCGTTGAGGATGTTAGAATACTAGTGATTTGTCCGACCCTGAAATGCATTGGACACATAACAGGCTGGTCCACGATTGAGCAATGAATGATGCGTTTGGTAATTCAGGCCAAGGCAGCAATGGGCATATTGACTGTATTTACTGTTTTACCTGCTCTTTGTCATTTAGGCCTACGATTAAATATTTTCGCTTGACTATTATGAATGCAGAGGAAGTGGTAGTTTCCGATTGATATAATTTTTCGTTTCGAAAATGGGGAAATTAATCAAATAAAATTGTGATCCAAAGCAGATCCAAACAATTTGTCTCAAACTGTCCCAAACGAAATTGTATTGCCATCTATATCTAGTGGGCTTACCGAGCAACACACTCATTTACCTGCATTCAACAGGACAGCATGTACCTGTGCCAAATCAACTGACCCATCGTAGCTGCGAGAAACAAGTTCAACCGCAGATGTCGGGACTCACCTTTCTTGTTTTCCATGCGAGAAACACTCCAAATACAAGGATGAGTCCGAGGTAGAGAAAAATGACAATGACCCAGACATAGAAGTAGTCACAGGTGCAGATCTGGGTGTATTGGCCAATGCTAGATGTCTTCGTCTGTGGGCAAAAAACAATATAGGATGAGGGAGACATCGTTCCATGGCGCCGGACTCCCGCCAGACACGAGACATGAGCTATCATGTTGTGGGGGTAATTTGGGACTACTAACCTCACGCACGCCCACGCCACATTACACAGCTACATATAGTTCTGACATCGTTTCCAGGACATGAGTTGGAATAGTGAACAATACTGAAAGATGGCATGCATAATGTGTTCACATAGGCATATGGAAGTGCGGAACATGACTTTGTAGATTCCTCCTGATTGTATATTAGGAAAATCCAACCATCGAACTGACTTGCAGCCGATAATACGGTGCAATCATATTTTTATGCAATGTCTTTGTGACGTCACGGGGGAAACAAAATATCTGCCCAATGCAAAGTCAATGCAAAATTACTCTTCTTTATTCCGTGCCGAAGGCGAAAAGGTATATGCAGTCACACAGGCATGCGCATGTGTGTGTGTATGTAAGTGTGTGTGTATATATGTGTGTGTATGAGTGTGCGTATGTGACACCTTCTTGTGAACACGATGTATAGATATCGAAAGCATCGAACATTTTCATATTAGGCATGTTGGTTGCAACTATGGAGAGGAAGAACCCTATTGTTTTGGTACTGGTCCAAGGTTATTCAGGGTCAATAGAGGTCGAACTCTGGAAACCTTGTAAACACAATTACTATCGAACGCATTGGTGTGGAGGTGTCATGTTTAGTATATAGATTGGCCACATAGTGCACATGATCCCAATTATTCTTTGGTCGGGGCAAAGGTCACCTCAGGTCAACAGAGGTCAAAACCTTGTGAACAGCATAACTTATAAATGCAGAGGTGCACAGGCTCTGTACTTGGTATGTATGTTGTCCTTATATAGTACATAACTACAATTAATTCTTGGTCAGGTCGAAGGTCACGTCAAGTCATCAAATGTCAGAGTCTGAACACCTTTTGAGCAGCATAACAACGCGAAGGTGCACGGGCTTCATACCTAGTAGGTAGGTTTGATATATAGAGTACATGATCCAGAATAATTTTGAGTGAGTTCAAAGGTCACATCCCATTTCAAATAATTAAAACTGAAAATCATCAATTCAAATCTAAAATAGACATGTCATTTCTCAGGAAGGGGTGGGGGAGCAAAGCAAATAAGTCACATCACCAGCCTACATAACCATAGAAGCTTAGGCAAGGAATCACACCACATCGTTGTGGTCTTGCTTCGATCTCCGTCGAGCCTGATTTGCATTAAAATTCACAGAATTTGTGAGAATATATAGATGCAAGTATCCATTGACTTCGGACATAGCAGTTAACTTCGTTCTTTTGTAATCGATCTAATCAATAAGAACAAGAAGGGGTATTGCTTCTATGCTCAAATGGTAGATGCTCCATAGTGAGCAGATGGTCGTTATCATGTTTTGATGCCAAAATAAATAATATTCATGAGTGGTGTGGCTCAGCGTATTTTTATTAGATGACTGTTAGATCCCTGCAACCGTGAACCTGATTGTAGTGAAACTTGTATTGGTGCCACATGTAAGGCTTGTAGTATATGTGTGGGTCATGTATATTCCTAACCCATCATTATGGGTGGGCGTGGTTCAATACCGGATCAGACGAAATGAGCTTATCATCGGGCAAGGAACTGCGCAATACGTGTGTTGCTTGTTCTCGAAGCGTTGAGATGTTTGCAACACCGCAGCAATTAGCCATGTATCTTTCATTCGACTCGATATTCAACCATATACTGCTGACTTGTTCAATATGTTTTTCTGGCGAAGGTAATCTCCCAATTGAAGAACTAGGGTCACTACATGCAAAATAGAAATAGCACGATACCCTACTACAGCAGCGCTTTGCCAGACAGGACCAGAAACTTACTGATGCATCACTCAAATCAAACGACAGTGACAGAATGATTCCATGATATAATGGAAACAATCGATATTCCTCCTGATGGCAGCACAAATGCCGTATCAGGTATCTCTGTGATGTTTAAATAATCTCCCGCTAAGTATAATTATTCATCTATGACTTGCATTCACTGGGGATCGTTACAATATATGCTCAATTCATCTAAAATGGCAGAAATTTCTTGCTTAGTAATATATGTTACCTATGTGCACATGGCCATCACAGAAATTAGCAGAATGATTCATAGAAAACAGTGGCTACAAACGGATAACGTTATTTTGTCCCATGCTTGGAACGAGGACAGGCCATGAAGGTGAACTCTTACATTAAATTGATGAGGAATGATTTCTGTTTCTTGGCTGGAGAGTAGGTCTGGGTGTTGTGTCCAAGTGTTGAACGGTACGAATCACTAGCTGCCAAGGAGTTTCCAATCCAATGGCCCAGCATTCTGCCTAGGTTCATTGACTACCTACTAAGAATCCAGACTCGATGACCCTATCTGAGCCAGTAACCTATCATTAACCCCATACCATTGTACCATCACATAAACCACATAGCCTTCTGCACCCATGCACCACCATTACTGAAACTGTCCTCAAAACCAAACGGTAGAGTGGTAATTATATAACAAGACAATGAGGCAATATATATATAGTCTGTAGTCTATGTGTGTACACAGTAGGAGAGGGCCCTCTCTGCCCCTCTATAATTTATGAACAAACGAGGCATTTGATGACCAGGGGAATGTGACCCACTTCAGCTGAAATGGGATGGAGGTTTGTAGTTGGGGTGGGTGGTCCAGAGGAGGGGGCTGTGGGGTGAAGAATTGGAATACAAGAGGGGACTAATTGTGGATGCATGCCTGAAATTCAGTGAGTAGCTTATCACAATCCAAATATCGTGCATCAACTGAATATGAAATAGAAAGGTAGTTGAATACTGATGGACTGGAATATTTCACACATAAGGCTACTCATTTGCTTGTGAGATGTGAGAAACATGGTATTTACTAACATTCTTGCAATTGATGAAATTAAATCAAAATTATTGGGTGCAACTCTCCAAATCTATCAGATTGGAATTGATAATGTTACATGATATGGAAGGACATCAGAATACACATGTTCTTGGTGTAGACCGGGGGTCATTTTTCGGGAAAAATTGCAAATTTTGGCTTGTTAACACGATGACTCGACCCCATCTGGATAGATCAAGCTCATACTTGGTATATGTGTTCCTCATAATGCGTACATGATTCCAATCGTTTGGGGGTTAGGTCAAAGGTCATCTGAGGTCAACAGAAGTCAAAGTCTGAATATCATGATAACACGATAAGTTCAAAATGCCTAGTCTGATCAGGCTGAAAGTTGGTCTGTAGCTTCCTCGTGGGGAGTACAAGAACCCTATTGATGTTGGTGTAGACTTGGGGTCATTTTGAGAACAAATGGGAAAATTTTGAAAAATTAGGTTTTGGGTCGATTTTGTCTTGTTAACAGGATAACTCGACCCCACCTGGATGGATCAAGTTCAAACTTGGCATGTGGGTTCCCCATAATGAGTACATGGTCGCTATTGTTTTAGGGTCAGGTCGAAAGTCACCTGAGGTCAACAGAAGTCAGAGTCTGAAAATCTTGTTGACACGATAAGTTCAGAATGCTTGCTCCAATCAGGCTGAAATCCAGTAGGTATCTTTCTTATTGGGAGTACAAATACCCCATTGTTTTTGGTGTCGACTGAAAGTTATTCTGGGGAATATGAAAAATTGTGAACAATTCATTCTTTGGCCAATTTTGGCTTGTTACTGTAACTCAACCCCACTTGAATGGATAAAGTTCACACTTGGTTTGCGTGTGTTCCCCATAATGAGTACATGATCCCTATTGTTTTAGTGTCAGGTCAAAGGCTATCTCAGGTCAACAGAGGTCAAAGTCAGGAAATATTGACATCACGATAAATCTAGAATGCTTGGTCCTATGAAGCTGAAATTATAGCTTTCTCATGGGGAGAGCAGAGCCTTATCGTTTTTGGTGTCTACCGGAGGTCATTCTAGTAAAAAATTGAAAATTGTGAAGAATTGATTTTCTTTCCCACCTGGATGGATGAATGAAGCTCATACTTGGCTCATGCTCATGTGTGTTCCCCATAATGAGTACATGATTCCTGTTGTTTTGGGGTTTGTCAACACGATACATCCAGAATGTTTTGTTAAATCCCATAGGACAGTATCTGTCCTATGGGAAGTACAATGTGGATTACTACTGTTTTGGGGTAGACCAGGGCCATTTATTGGAAAAAATGGAGAATTGTAAAATCCCAGTTTTTGAAAATTGTGACATTCAGCTGGACACCACCTGTATGGGTAAAAATAACAATTGGTTTGTTGTATGATCTGAGGTCAACACAGATAAAAGTATCAAAATCCTTGTGAACAACATGAGTCCATAATTCTCGGTCCGATCAAGTCGAAATTTGGTGTGTACCAGTGGGAAGTGAAATAAATTATTTCATTTCCCACAATCATGCAGCCTGTCCTCTTATTCAAGTGGTCACAAGTCATAACAAAAGTATAATATTAAAAGGTTATATGCGATAACCCATGTGATAATGGAACGGTCCTTCATCACAGGGTGAAGCTTGAATCATCATAGTATTATACAATCACACGGGCAATTAACGAACGGTCCTATATGAAGGGGGTGCTTATTGTCACAGTAATATAACATTACCCATGCAATAATCGAACAGTCTCTCATAGAAGGGTGGTGCCTATGTTCATAGGGTTAATGGATCGATAGATTTTAGAAAAAAGAGAGCTGTGAGATTACAATCCTTCATTACTTCTGAAAATATTTAAAATGGAGGAGTGAGCATAGCCATTCCTTTCTCAGGCAATTACATAGCTGAAATGTGTACATTATCCCTATTATTTTGGGGCCATGTCTAGGATCATGTGGAAACAACAGACATCAAGACAGTCACGAACTCACCAAGCTTTTTCTGGTTGTTGTTGCTTTTCCTCGGCATGCCCCTTCAATAAATGTTGGGTTCAAATTCCTGAACACCCAATAGGTACCCATGATACCACGAACCAAGTATCATGGTTATCCAACCTAATCTGTGGGAGAAGAGGCATTTTGCCCATCATGGCCCTTCAGCCATCATGGCCCATCATGAACCCATCATGACTCTTCATATTGGAATCCTGAACACCACGGAAGTACCACTAGTCAATAATTGCATTGACCACATATCCTGGCCATCTAACTCCATTCGTAGGAAGAGGTGCATTTTGAAACTATTCAGCACTTTTTACATAATTGCCCATCATGCCATTTTGATGACATTTTAACTGGAATTCCCCAACAAACTGAAGGCACCAGTAGTCAATGATAACACTGACCACATATAATGATAATTCAACCTAAATTGTAAGAGGAGATACATTTTAAAATTATTTGGCAATTTTCACATAATTGCCCATCATGCCCCTTCAATGACATTTTATATGAAATTCCCGAACAAGCTGGGGGAACCACTAGTCAATCATGACACTGACCACATATCATGGCAATTCAACTCAATTTGCAGGAGGAGATGCATTTTGAAGTTTTGCACGTAATGGCCCATTCTGCTGATCCTATGACCTATGACCTTTACCTCCAATATGTCAAAGGTCACCCCAAGGTCAATGACCATTATGTGCAGCATTCATCGGTCGGTCGGTCGGTAGGTAGGTAGGTAGGTATGAAGGTAGGTAGGTAGATAAATATATAGGTGGAGAGATAGATAGACAGAGAGATAGAGAGACAGAGAGATCAAGTAGCTAGAGAGAGTAGAGAGATAGAGAGAGTAGATAGAGAGAGTATATAGAGTAGATAGAATGACATGGGGAGCACATTAGCTGGTTCGAGCAAAAAATTAACCAATTATTCTATAGTCAGGTTACGATGAATTATCGGAATGAGGAGGCCTCTTGTAGTGAACCCAACCACGTCCTTACCACTTTCTCGTGCCCTAGTGGATCGACTGCTGTCCAAACTGTCATGATGACAATCCCGATCAGCAGAAAAACGCCAACCTGAACGAATAGTTCAGAATCCTTTATTTTCTGAGAAAAAAATATGAAAAATAGATGAGCATTGTAAGTGGATTGAGGGAAACATTTTGAGTCAACCTCGTATTGTTTTGAATTGGTCCTGACCATTTGTAACTATTTCAAAGACGTGCACTCCATGAGCGTGGGCGATAACTTCAGAACAAAAAAGCAAGCATGTTTAATTGATCACTGAAATTGTTTTCTGTATTGTGAACACGCTGATCAATGCGTATCGATAATCCTGGCTTCTATCATATATACGTGATATCATATATACAGACACTACCCTGTCGAGAATGGATGGACGTTTGGCACCTCAAGCCTCACGTTATAACCGCGAGGTTTAGCACCCGAACTTCATCAATTAGGATCACACAGCTCAGTCGTAAGCCTCTCCACAAT
The DNA here is from genome assembly GCA_025400115.1 of Pentamera pediparva. Classification (NCBI taxonomy): domain Eukaryota; kingdom Metazoa; phylum Echinodermata; class Holothuroidea; order Dendrochirotida; family Phyllophoridae; genus Pentamera; species Pentamera pediparva. The sequence goes on from JAODTT010387546.1 coordinate 8,314, forward strand.
CTCGCCAACACAGTTGTGGATATGTGTGGTCCTGCGCTAGTATGCACCCTGTCTCACATCGGAACAACCTGGAATTAGTCGGAGAGAGCCACCAGTATACACTTCACTACACTCTCAGTACCAGAACGCAGAGAATATATCGGATGCACAAGACTTGAGGCACGCCGCGGTGTTCTGGGATTTATCGAGGGTCCTGGACGCTGATGCCAAATCTGCCAAGGTTACGTTATATGACAGGTATACTTGTATCCTAATGAAGCAGGGAGGATTTTCGTGGCACCAAAGCGAACCACTCACCTTATTTCAAGCCGAAGTAACCGGGCGGAGACTATGGACGGCACCTCCGCACTGCACCACCAGCACATTGCCCATTATGAGACCACATAGCCAATTCACAAATGTTCCTTCTCCCACAAATTGTATTGGAGGGTCATGATCGTTGGTTATTATCAAAATTGTCGTTATCTGATGGTATATGGGAAGTATATTTATGGCAGGTTTGTGGTAATTTAGGCGTTATTTGTGTCATTTGCAAAATACTGCATAATGTTTCTTCCCCTACATTTCAAATTGGATATTAACAAAAGGTGATCTCCAACAGTCTGAATCAGGTGGTCATGAATATCAGGGGTGTTATCATGTGACCAGCGTTGTATTCGAGGTCTTCAGAGGGGGTTTAAAATTTCACTCTCTGAAGTAATCTAGGTTCATATTGGACAAACAGTAATTTGGGGGTCAAATGAGCAAATCGCTTCGTCTCACACAAAGTCAGAATAAATTGAATAAATATGACGGTTGGTCAGTATCATCTTTGACCAATGATACACATGTAGTGCTCATGGGTCGAAAGCCACCTACGGGACACTGTAGTGATTCTATTGATATCACTCGAAATTCTTCCTCTTCTTCTAATTTCCACCTTTTCCACATTGCAATGCTGCAATATGTAAGCTTCTGTGCCATTGGAACTCCTGTTGGCTCTTGGGATCTTGTCCGTACCGTTAAATGTATTTCATTGCGATTCATTCAATTATTAGTATATACTACCTATGGTTTTATTCAAGCTAGAATATTGATAAAAAACACACAACGGCCGCCAGTATACCCTCAATTACGTGTATAGTCAGAGGATTAAAAAAACGTACTGTCTTTCGACGTGAAGGTGTCAAACACTCACCACCGATTTCACTCCTGCGATGTTGGCTACTTTATACACCCTCCATGTTTTACTGAAGAGAGCGCCCAGACTGAGAACGGTGCCGACTAACACCAGCCACACGTAGAGCTGTGAATTGTGAAAATAAACCATTATTCATGTCATTTGGTGTTTTCTGCCGTTGACACAGTGTCATACACCAGCGATATAGAAAACAATCCGCGGGAACCTAATTCACACCATAGGCCTGTTATGAATTGGGCGCCGTTTGAAACAAAATAGTTCCCGAAGCCATTGACAAGTTCGACTGAGTGCATACCAGGTAAAGCGCACTGTCTACTAAGGTATTTTCTGATTGGATAATGGTGTTGTATCGTACCGATTATAGTCTTTGTTAGGGTTGGGGATTAGGTTAGGAATTGGGGTTAGTGCAGCCAGTCATGGAAATTCGTTCAAGCAAGTGCGCATGGCCCCGTGCATAGTGGAGGTTATATTAGGAACAGTAGCGAAAATTCGCCACCACACCAAGACCTTACAATGAAATATGAAACATTTCTGGATGTTTGATGTATAGTACAACCAAACCAATGTGCATTGTCCATGTGAGCTAATACTCATCTCGTAAAAGGCGATGAATGCGTTCATCAGATCCGAGCCCAGAGCTACGGGCAACCGTCTCTGTTTTCCGGTATCCAGAGCGGACTGTCTTAAGCTCATCTAAAAACTATGGTACCTCTACCATGGGCCGAACGGTGTGATGATTTACAGTGGGGGTAAGTTGGTTCAATGCGGAGTTAAGCGTATACGTTCGCAGCAATTGACGATAAATCCAAACCTCAGACCGTCTTACCGACGATGAGTACATTACACCAAATAGCTCCATGGTGAAACAAAGACAAATTTGTGAAATTTGGGCTTGTGGAGACCTGGCATGTATAGATGCCACTTTCCGTCCTCCTCTTCTCAGAGTAAAACGAAGAGACATCTACATTACATTTAAGTTGTGGAATGTCTCAGCAAGGCAGCATGCTTGAGTGTCTAATTTTCAGCATGCAATCGTTGGGTATCCTCTTTTACACCAGTTTAAAGACAATGTGTGGCACGTTGCTTGACCTGTAATACAACCACACTTGCATAATTCCATGACTTACCATGCAAAAAACAGGATAGGGCCTCCTCTCTCCTTCACCTCCGACTTCCATCCCGAGGATACAGATTGATAGGTAGATCAGAATCATTCCTGTTATTATTAGGTTATTCAAGCGGGGACTTGACAGCTTCATGAACCTATTGAGGAGGGTAATAATTTATTGTCGTTGTATTATTGCTTATTAACATTTATTATGATGATATATTCATCCTCGGCCCCTCAATCGATATTCCATTCACCGTCATATCTAAGTAAGTAAGAACATATTGTGCATGTATGAACATATATATTTATAATAGATGAACAATAAATGAACATTTAAAATTGATCTTTACCAAAAGTTTCGTGAATCGCATACCTTATGCAAATTGAGCTACCTCATTTCACGCTGAAAATCTAATCAGTTCATCTACCTGTCATCCTGCTTCTATATGCCACACTACATAACCGTAGCTTATGTATGCTGACGAACTTAAACAATGAATTACATAAAATAGGCCAATTAACCACCTTAATTGGGGTTCTTAGTGCAAAAATATAATCCGATCGTGTACACCCATCCCCGGTGCTGCACACAACATACCATTGCAATTGGCCTAACGGTTCCAGAGGAATCTTGCTGACGAGAACCTTCGACACACGAACATACACGCTCGCATACTCGTACCTCGAAATGCTCGCTCAGGATACGGCGAAGCCCGGCTCTGATCGCGCTCTCGCCGCTTTGATCGACCACGCGGGGCCCAGGACACGCCCCCATGGTGACGTCAGCCCGCGGGCGCTCGACCGTGACGTCTCGGCGCTAAATAGGCGCGGTTTCCGGCAGCCAGCTGCCAAAGCGACGAGATCCGCGTACAGCAAGACACACCATGGCCGCCAGAGCTCCTATCAGACCAACACCCGTTAGGGTAGTGAATGTACGCACTCCCAAATCAGCCATCTCACCCACTCACACACACATACACATAGTGATCGCGAAGTCTCTTTCTGAATTTCATTCAGGCGAAACATAAAAAAGAAAAACAGTTCTGGCATAGGATTAAAAAAGCGAAATATGAGGGAGGTGTCATCATTCAACGGCGAAAATATGGTACGTAGTATTGAGGCAGCACGCGTGCTGTCCAATAATTAATCGCCTCAAGCGACTGGCATTGCATGAATGCGGGGCATATTCTAGAATTCATTAGATACTCGCTCAGGCAATATGGGGCAGTTAAAGGTATTACTCAGGGGATAAATACGAGGGTGCCGAAGTCTTTCATACATTTAGGACCGATGATGACGTCATCGTAGAGTTTGAAAATCGTGGGTTTTTTTTTTAAGCTAAAAAAAAAGGACAAAAGTACATTTTTGGACCTTATTTGAGGGTCACCGAATAATTCTCTTCAACTTGACCAGTGACGTCATAATACAATAGTTTGTTGTATCAAACACATCTTTCTCGACCACAACTTTACTGACGGAGCAAACACAACTAAAGTAAGTAACGTAAGGTATCATTCTTCGCCGATTGCATTTATTTTCGGACAACACTCATTTCTCTCAAATATGAATGATTCTCCTCGTTTCATTCATCGTATATCAACATTCAAAACACCACTCAACAACTATGAATGCTGGAATTGACCACAAACTTCTTCACACCGTGACCGTGAATCGATGTCGATATAGGCTAGTGAGTGCAGTAAATTCGCTTGACATTCTAAATCGAATGTGACGTTGAACTTGAACTGTCGAGCCTGGAAAGGGGTAGGCCGTCTGCTGCCACTGCGTGCATGATCATGCAGCAACTGCGAGTTGAAGATGCAGACTCGTATCAAATCGCTGCCGTTTGCATGACATTTCAGCGAAAAGTCATTCCAATGTGCATTATAACTGATTTTGTTTTGAATTTTCATACTCTCCTAAATAATAAGAGGGAAACATAATATACTGTTTTCTGGTCCCATGCCTTTGTTTGTGCATTTGTAAATATAAATTATCAAATAATATTATTGTTAGTAGGCAAATATGGCTGG
>JAODTT010388657.1:0-18239 GCA_025400115.1 Pentamera pediparva
CAGTTCGACTTGGTCTGTGATAAGAAGACTCTGGCAGAAACATTCCAATCACTGTTTTATTTCGGTTACCTGTTGGGGATCATCGTGTATACGATTTCCGGCGACTTGTGAGTATACTGCGGCTGCTGCTCAACTTCCAAGTTTTTCACCAGTTGAAACGCACCTCCAGTAAGGTATTCCCTGATTGGCTGTTCGTATTGTATGGACTTGATCGTGTTCTTTGTTGGGGTCAGGAATCAGATTGGGAATTAGGGCTAGTGTTATCCAATAAGGACAATTATTTCCCAGAAGTGCTCATCAGGCCCCTTCACTACCAGTGTACCGACTGTACAGCGGAGGCTATGTCAATATTCCCGGATTCCGATGTTCCCATGGTCCATTGTGGTTGGGGTTTAATGTTCCCAAATAAATTATATACGACGCATCACGAAATCCTGGGAACTTCAAACTCTGGGAACATCGAACCCTGGGCCGAACTTTGCAATAACCGCCAACCCCTGGAATACTATACCACATCAGGGGCGGCGCCCACCAGGGGTATCTGGTGCGAACTGAAACAAAGGAACTCGCATTGCGATTTCGCCCATAACGAGACACAATAAACTGGTATAGAAAAGTTTTGTATTTTTTAAACACATACAGTGATTTCGTTCCAAACTTCTTCCTTCTTCTCACACAGCATCGGCCGGAAGTACACCTTTCTGATCTCAATTGCGTTCAATATCCTCGTGGGCCTGGCGACAGCGTTCTCGACGAATTTGGTGATGTTTGGGATACTGCGGGTGTTCAACGGTGCTTTTGATATATCGATGTATACGGCAGGGTTCATAATAGGTAAGTAACCTGGTCTCGCGCCTCTACTCCCGGATGTCGTAGTCGAGCTCAGATAACCGAGACCGGTCTCCAATCTTTCGTCTCTGAGGGTCTCAGTCTCGATTTCGAGACCAGTGTCATGAAGAATAAGATTCGGGTTTATCGTCTTGCATCAAGGCGACGCCTCTGGTTACGACTAGCGACTTAAAACTTCGGGTAATTAGGAACCTGATGATGACCATCCCTGCACAATCAAGGGTGCACATATACACACGACCGACTGATATGACAGCGGCGCCTACATCCATTACCCCCACAGGTACCCACTTTCACACGTGGACAGCGTGATAAAATCGCAGAGGCATGCCTTATCTAACGTCACTACATGATTGGGATCGAACTCGCGATCTGTCGATTGAAAGTGTGGAGCTATATCGACTGAGCTGATCTACCTCCAGAACTTTACAGGAATGAGTTGAGTCCTACAACTCCTCCGTGAAATGACAGTCCAGGTCTGCCAAAAAAACCTCAAAACGTGAGAAACACACAATTGACTCGAAGAAACGATATAGGTGTTACCGCAAGTATTACAGACTTCACTATCCCTGAAATTGTGTGATTTGGGTGCAGAGACTTGAAATCATTCAAACATTTTCACATTTTCACTCCAAACCTCTTCTGAAGTCACGCCTGTTCGGTCGAATGCCGCACCATGATGATTAGGCTATTCACCAGTTTCTTCCGTCTCGACTGGAATGAACTTTCTCTCAACGCTACTGAGGGATCAATCGAATCTTCAGTCGACAGGTCGAACGTAACTCGACTGCCGATCCAAAATTGAAACTTGATTGAATAAATTATCCTAAATTTTCGTCGCTTTATATGTCGCTTTATAATCGACAGGGAAATGAGGAAAACCAAAAGTCCAAATAATGATTAAAGTGTCCAGAAATTCCCATAATCGGAACTTAGACTCTCCGTCTGGGAACTCAGCCCCCTCCCAGTCAGGGCATTCCTGGTACCCCTGACTTGAGGGGCACTGATTTCTTAGTTATTCGCTCAAGTTCGGTCAACCGCTGTCAATGGATTTAGCGTCATTTCTATAAGTAAACAGCGCCATCTCTTGGCGTCTGGACGCCGTTTCGGCGGCTTCCGGCGTTGCAAGCGAAAGTCGCGTGAGCGACCTATACCAACATTATTACACTCAAAGCCACACTCACGGAAACACGTCAATCGTGACACCAACGATTTTGGTAGGTGGCAAATTCCACTCTTGGACTATTTGACAAAGTAGTCAGAGCATCGTGCCAGAATGTATTCCATCCCGGGTCAGTTTTGCCGGAGACCTAAAAAATAGGACATACTGCCGTTGTATGCGTGATGCTCCGTATAGACAACATATAAGGAGAACACACAATCCGGTTCCCCACACCTGGAAAAGGGACGTGCTTTTTTCATGGATCATGGACACGGATATCGAACCCATACGAGGCCGGCAAGGGTGTATAACTGAATACTGCACTCTCCTCAGCTGCAAACCTCCACCAGGACACGGAATAGGGCAATGCCTCTGTGGCGTGACCGCTATGAAGGAGGGGGTAGTTACACGCAGACGGCAACTTGCAAATCACCTACCCCTCATTGTGAGCAATCGGGATGAGGCATCTTTCTCAAGGATGCAAAGCGGACTCGAACATATATTCTTTGGATTACTAGCTCAACGCCTTAACCAATTAGGCCACCACGCACAATAATAATATAATAATAATAATAGCTTCCGCATCCAGCCTGCCTGATGACGACGACAGTTCGTCGACAATCCGTCGACCGTTCGTTCGGGCACATGCAAGACATCACAAATGCACAGGCGCACATAGATGTTTTAGAGTGAATTCTGTCGTTTCAGCTGCTATAACATAATGAAACGGTGATGAAACGGTATATTTGTGTACACAGGGACCGAGTTCCTGGGTCCATCGAAGAGGGTCTACGCCGGGGTTCTTATCAGCGTTTTTTATGCCTTTGGCTACATGACTCTGGGGCTGTTCGCATACCTTATCCGTGATTGGCGGATGCTGCAAATTGTTATTGCTTGCTCGATGACACCGTGTCTGCTACTCATCTTGTAAGTAATTGGGTAACATTTATTTATTTCTCCTTCACTTCCTTTCTTCATCACTTCCGTCTGTCCGTGGGGCCGAGTCGCGGTAGAGGGCGGCGCGTAGCTGTCGCAACCATGAGTTATTTGGCCGTCCCGGCGGGTGGCCCCAACCCACCAGGTGCCGTGCCGACAGGACATAGTGGACAGGGACGTCCGTCGGTAGGCGAACCATGGCATTGGACACACTGTGCTGCAAGCGGCACCTGAGATGCGGCGAAGTTCAGGTGGTCAGAACAAAAATCCGCCTGAGCCCAACGATGAACGTCCACGCCTCACCAGAACATAGCAAGACTGGAAGCACGATGGAGCAAAAAACTTGGGTTCCTCTGCTCAGATACCGTGACCATCATATGCCACTGTTCAGTGACCTCTTGATACAATTTGCCAGTCCGAAGGGACTACATGTGTACATGATTAAGTTTCCCCGGCGTGTGTTACTTGGTAATTTAAAAAAATGTCGATGTCCTTGCTGATCGAGGTGGACATTGTGGTGCTCACCACATTGTAATACCACCTGGGTATTGTTCCACGATTTGTGAGATCCACGTGAATTTAATTTGAAGAAAAAGTTTTCCTTTGCGTCGATTCAGTCGACATCAACCGGTTTTCTAAACCACAATCACACTCCTGATTCTCTTCTGAATTGCGCAAAACCAAATTGCGTTTGCAGAATCTTGCCGGAATCGGCGCGGTGGCTAATCTCGAAGAAAAAGATCAAACCAGCGATTGAGCTGATTAAGAGGCTGGCTGAGAGAAACGAGACCACGGAAAAACTGCCTCCGAATCTGGAAGAGATGTTGATCGAAGAGAGCGAGGTGATACTATATTATATGCAATCAGGGGCGGGTCCAAAATTGTGAATAAGTGGGGGCGCCCATTTGAGGGCCCAAGGCCCGAACCCTCCCAGCTGGTGGGCTGTGTGGGGCCTGCCCCATGAACATTTTGAAATACTCGTTAGACGTCACAGTGGAAAGTCGTCCCATTATATTGTTATTCGATATCGTTCACGCGCAGTATATCGTCGCTACAATATTAGTTTTGGTTCCTTGCCAAAGGTCCGGGAAACCTGTGCAATCGGGATGTCGTATGAATCTGCATTTGTGTATGTGTGGCGCCTATTCAAAATCAATAAAACTTGATTGTGGTATATGTCAGATCAATGTGACACTTTACTGGTAGATTGTCCATACTTTGCTTGGAATTGGGTGGGTGATTGACCATGTTGAGTAAATGGTCCTTATTGTTTACAGTGTCCTACTTAATGTTAATCAGTGGACGTAGCTTAGAATCAAAATTGGAAACTACAAATATCTCGGCAATTGTGGGTCGGATTTCCGCCATACTAAGTTTTGGTGACATCAATGGGAATTACCAACAGTTGCATTGTATTGTTGGGTATCATTGATATTCACAGGGGGCGGGGTTACAAATAGTGCCACTGAATGTCTCGTAAACGAGGTAAGTGGGAGACGGAGATTAGGCTAGTGTTGTTGCCATAGTGTACATCGCGATACGCAAATCCACAAGGAATATTTCCAGGATAGGTTGAATCACAACGGCAAATGCACAACTGATGAATCGAAGATCAATTCCCCGTTTCTAGAGACTGGTAAAATAACATGCACGCGTTGAAATCAACAGCCCTAGAATTATAAAATTCTAGATAGAGAATATAAGTGTAACAAAAGGTGCAAGCGGGGATCGGATGTGTAATATTATGTTGGAGCCTGATTGATACTAAGGAAGACATACAGCGTCGAATCGGAAGTGTTATGACATCATACGCCATACGCGCAGTATATCGCTCGATTCCTAACAGCGCGGAAAATTTAGTTGAAGACTAGGATCAGGTTGTTCTATGCATATATCTCGAGTGTTTCCGTATACAACAAAAAAGTGTGCAGTTGCAGAAAGATAAACAAGGAAATGGAAAAAGTAAAAAAAGAATATGATGAGGTTCCTGACTTAGGCCTAATGACATAACTCCGCGATGTAGGCCTATAGACGGCTCCAGCGCGATATCTGAAATTTTCATAAAACCTCGGTGTCGCCCTCTATGTGCACGTATGCCGTACCTATTTCCACGTGCGTGCTCGTGTGTCCATACGAGTTTAATGTTTTACAAATAAATTCAGATCGGCGGAGCTCTTTCGAATTGTAGAATAAACCAAACGCCGAGGATATTCCCTCGCTGAAATTAGGCAAAATTGAGTTTCAGAATGTGACCTAATTTATTACTATTTTCGAAGACATCTGGTGATTGAAATGCCTGAATGGTTTTATGTCTTTGGTTGCAAAGCCTGAAAGTCTCCTGTTGGAATTTGGTAAAACATCTAACTGATCGCGTGTTTGTGGTGGAAATCGTAACTGGACGGTTTTCATGGAATTTGGAGTTTGAAAGTAGCAGAATGGCATCAATTCTCATAACAATATGAACAGCCACTCGTGAATTATGCCCGGTAGTTGGGAAGTGAGAGAGAGGTAACATGGCTACATTCCGGTACTATGTGCTCTTGAAATATATCAACATTTGTTTCAGGCATCGGCAAAAGAAGAAAAAGCAACATTTATTGACCTATTCCGTACACCAGGACTCCGATTCACTACAATTAACATGATGTTCAACTGGTAAGTCAGATAAAATCCAGTCAATTATTGCCTGCTAACGCAGACTCTATAGGGTAGGCCCTATATACTCTCAGGAAACAGGGGGATTTTCCTCTTGCGACCAATCAACTCGATCGATTATGATAATGGTCACTTTAGTGTACACGATATAAAATGGTCCCTTTTGTAGACAAAACATTAAAAAGTGGTACCTTATGGCAATATATACAAGTTTGTCTTCAAACGTACACACAGCACTGATGGCGCTCTTTCTCTATAGTGAAAAAACATGACCTGCTAGTGAACTTCAGCTGTGGGTGGGTGGTACAATACGTGTACAGCAAGTGTCGACGTTATGGAAGGCTGTTGTCGCAATGACCCCGTTTATCACATATTGCCAGATATATGTACACGAAAGTGACCCGTTGCAGTTATATATGTATATGTATATATATATATCTGCAGACTTTTCTGACGACGAAAGTTTCTCCTTTCACAGGGTACAGTCGGCGAAAATGAAGGAACACGACGATTCTCAGTCACCGGGCCACCAAACCAAGAGCAACCGCCGGATCCCTAAACCAAGAAAAGAGCATGTGAAGTCTACGAACGATGAACAAGATAAAATGACAAAGTATGCTGGTAAGAGCCTGATGAAGGGCGGGTGCCAAATTTCGACCGGCTATGAGATAGAGATAGATAATTTCCAAATTTCTAACTTGACCACGTCTCAACGTTCCTTCGATATATTCTCTCGTTGAAAAACTCCCCACACACAAAGGCTCATGTGACCTTTGAACAGTTTAACGATATGCGGGAATGTAATTGTTGAGATGATATAATTTAGGTAGGTTAGTTCTCAAGAATGCATGCAGCGGATTGCTTGAAAACGTATTCAGGTGAAAAGAGCGTATTTCATAACCCTAAATCCCAAATTTGGTATTCCAAATTCATTTTGTTTCATGTTATCAACACGCAGCGACAAGTAAAATGTTGAAATCAAAGTGCCCCTGCGGGTTTCCTGATATTGAGGACAAAATCATGCACCAACCTTCATCCCAAATTTTTTTTTTCATCCTGGCAAAAATAGAGGGCGCGCGCCGATGGCGCTCCCTTTGGACCCGCCTCTAAAACGTTTTTGCCGTGGTCTGTCCTTTGAAGTAAAATGTAATGAGGACGTATGTTGGTGTCCTACTCCTGGTTCTGTTTTAAAGTGTTGTATGTACATCCAGTAGGACACATTACTTTGCGCGCGCGGTTTACCAGATTGTGAAAAACGTGACGATGTTTCATGTCATCCTAGGATACCCTGTGGAAGTGAAGAAGACAGATGAGAGCGATCTCGGAGTCTTGGGGGAGTTCTCCACCCGTGGGTTACTAGGAGCACTGCTGTCACGCCAGGCGAATGAGCGCACACGAACCCCGCAACTGAGGCAGGTAAGTACCGGTAGTCTACGCGTATGGTCTCAACTGCATGAAGGTGAGGTCGGATGCGTCATGACACCATGAATGTCGCTCACACGCGAACGCAGGAGTGGAAAGTGCCCGGATAAGCTGTTTTCAGGCGGCGGACGCTTCTAAAGAGTAGGGGGGCACAACTGACCCCGAAGGGGCACTACTGTGGTGTGGAAAGACACAATAATAGTATCTTTCGAAAGAGTGGGGGAACGTGCCCCCTTGGCCCGGGTTCCGCCGCCCCTGGATAGAGACACAGCGGCAATAATACATTCGAATAAACGGAGTAGGCACACGAACCGTGTGTACCAACTACTAATGCAGCATAGATGCCGAATACCGCAAACGAATTATGTGGAATCAATATCTCACTCATAAAGCCAGTTAGCGCCCATAATTAATGAGCTGCTACTGTAGTGCTACATATGCATTGCCTTCCGCCTCATCATATAGCTGTTCCTGTCCTACAAACAGACAAATGCTGCTTCTTCACAAAACTGCGACATTTGTATTTATTCCGCACTCCACATCCGCACCTTTGAGAACTCACCTTAAGTAATATACTCCTTTTAGTCCTGGTACCTCTATTCACAATAACACCTCAACTCGTTCGTTGCTCAATTAGAGTTCCCGTCTGACCCGAGAGAGGAACAGAAGGAACAACACCCACTGGTTATTGTTTTCATTTTTTGGGAGTCCTGGAGAGCACAGCAGGATGAAAGTAATCCATATAGTGACGCGAAAACCCCTATGACACATGGACTGCATGATTGGGTATGATCCATAGAATGAGACGAAAACCCTCCTACTGTTCTATTACCAGAAGGTACATGATGGTACTGGAGTATAATCCGTGCAGCATACACAGCGAACTATTCCACCAACTAACTACTTGCTCGTTCTTAGATGCAAAGTCCTTCATAGGTAACCCGTTGTTTATGGTTTATCGACCAGCAAACCAGAGAGAGTCTACAACTGCACCCTTCGTTTTGGTTTGGCTACGATTTTGTTTGTGAGGATAGGACTCACCGTCTCACACTTTCACGCTGAAAACCCATGTTAATTTGACAAGGAAAGGGTCAGCCCGACCCCAACCCGGCAGCAACTTTTTTCCCCGTTCGCTAGACCCATAGACTGATAGAGCAATTGTCTTGACCAATCACATTCGTTCGCAACGATTTTATCCAATTTTGACCGAAGAATGTGAAAAAACATACTTCATTACCCCCGGGAGCTGACTGTAACCGTCCTTTCTGAACCCTGAGCATGATTTCGAACGAATTTTGAGAAAATCCCGAAGAATTTCTGAGCTTGCGTGTCAAAATGACACTTCCTATATATCCCTGTATATAGTTTGACCATTCCTAGTTGAATTTGACCAGAATGTTTTCGGAGTGTGGGCGACACTGCACTGTATATGTAACGTTAATGTAACGCTTTTGTCGAAACAGAATGACCTTCTCACACAGCAGAAGCCAGAGGTCCAAGCACCGCCGAAACAGAAGGAAACTCGAGTATCGACGGCGACTCCCCGTCAGAGATACGTCCACGTCCCAGCCTTTAATTTCATCAACCAGAACCAGCTATCCAGCACTAAAACCAGTAAGTATAGAGTTTTTCCAACCCAGGAAATGACGCTATTTACTGAATGTTATCGATGCGCACAGGAAGCTTTGCTTATATTCTCTTCGCTGAACTGGGACTCGCTTGAGCAAGATAACATGTAGCTGTGGATGTACTCACCGGTGAGCCGTCATCCGCCTCAGGATATACCACGCACCCATTACGAACAACAGCTAATGGTACGGCTATGGACCCACGTAAGTCGCGTTTTAGGCATCCCTTGCAGCGACGTTGCAAATTTGAGCGTATTCGTGGGTTGTGTGATTCCCGGGATATATTTGCCCAAAGACTCACCGGATCACAGAAAATTCCACTTCCTGAGTGTTCCTGTTGTGTATCGAAGCCCAATTAGATAACGAGTTGCGGGTTTCGAGTATCCTTTGGGGGCATTTGGTTGGGAGCCTCAAACGGGCCAAACACATAGGACCTGGGCATTGTACACCCAAATCACCTGCTTGCTACACGCCTGCATACAAAAGTGAAGGTGATATGATAAACAGACGATTGCAATATTTACTGTATTCAATTTCTCCAGCATTATTTGTTCCGCCAATTTTCAGAGTGCATTGATGTCCAGAGACCACCGATAGTTAGACCCGCTGGAGCGAAGGCGGTTCAGGTCTTCGATATACAGAGGAGTCATGACGTCTCTTCCGTAGATCTGCCACCCAGATCAGTAACACCTCGTAGTCATGGCAACACTAATGTGGTAAGCGGTGTAATATGATTATACAACATGTATCGATCCGCTCTGATTAGTGAGTTTACAAAATGAGAAATAGGGTAATAAAAATGAATAAATGAAATATAACAAGAAAAATATGCATCAAAATAAATATAATATCCTTGATGCCACGCATGTCAAAGACTCAAAATATAATCGATTACATGGGTTGTCAATTAGCCGATTAGATCAACGACACTGATGAATTTGGGATGATCATAAATTAATCCTAATCTTCCAGTTTGAATTCGGGTTTGTCCTCGAGCACGGGGTGGCCGGATTAACCTCACTCTAGCAGCAATCGCCCTCACACCGTCTCGCCATCTCGCTCGATTTAGGGCGCCCTCCCATTAAAGCCTTGCTCTTGATATCACTGTTGCTTCCCACTCACCGCTTGCGCTCACTTTGTCCCCCAAGTAACAAAACTCTTTCACTGATTCCACCTCCGCGCCTTCTTAGGTATTTCCACAGTGACTGCCGTCTTCGGGATCTATTAGGTTTCTTACTACTACAGATAAAAACGCTAAGAAATCTTCTCTTGATGACCTATTCAGTAATGACAATGATTTCCTTCTTGATCTACTTTCTCCTAACTAGTTCTTCCCTATAGGGCTTTTCTTGGTCGCCTCCTCTCCCCCTCCCATCCTTCCCAGCAGGAGGGTCCTTCGGACCCTCGCTCTGGCTTAGCTTATTCCCTTCGCTCGCCGACCTCCGCGCACAACACCTCCACCAGTTACCCCATCTCGCCAGTACCGGAACGCTTTGCGGATTTGCCACACTCCTCCCCTTTTCTTGCGGCCGACGCAATAACTTTCCAGTTTATGCGCACTGTCTCGTGAGGTATTCTCTGATTGGCTATTGTATTGTACCTTATTGTATTGTACCTTATGATCTTTGATGGTGTTGGGGATTGGGTTAGTGCGCATCGGCGCAAATTTTTGATTCCTCGACGAAGTCAGGGGAAACTATGCAGTCATGACAGTGTGTGATAAATCGAACCCACCTTGGCGGATCAAGCTCATACGTGATATGTGGGTTCCCCATAATGCGTACATGGTCCTTATTGTTCGGGATTAGGTCATCGGTCATCTGAGGTCAACAGAGGTCAAAATCTGAAAACGTTGGAAACACGTCAAGTCCAGAATGTTTGGTCCGATCAAGCTGAAATTTGATATGTGGCTTCTTTATGGGGATGAAAAAAAAACGTTTCGGCGGAGACCGGGGGTCATTTTTCAGTTCTTGAAAATTAAATATTTCGGCCCATTTCAGCTTATGAACACGTTAACCCGACCCCAACTGGATGGATCAAGCTCATAATCAGTAAGTGGATTCCCCATAATGCGTATATGATCGCTATTGTTTGGGGGTCAGGTGAAAGGTAATCTGTGACAGTCATGAAATCACTGAGCCTTTTGACTTTCTTGTTTATTTTCTCTCAAATACCAGGACTGGGGAAGGACGTACGCATTGGAACGTAAAGTCAGCGACACCATAAAGGGCGGGAACGACATCGCCCGCATGAGGAAAACACCGGAGCCCGTCAGATACAGCTAACATCGACGGGAGGACCTGGGAGATCTCTTGTCGCGGAACTATGGACTGACTCTGTTCTTGGTCTGAATACAAGTATCTCGAAACAATCACAGATAACGGAATAAGGAGACTGTTGCGAAACTGGTGTCTTCAATAGACGCACAAATTTGATCGAGCTGCAATGTTTAAGATTATTGGGAGCAAGATTTTAATGCGAATTACGGAAACTATAAAACGATTGCGTGGCTCTGTTTACGTTATGTGTGTCCGTGTCAGCGTTTCGCTTATTCGCTCGCGCCGACATGTCAGTGAAATTTGAGAGCCTTTATAACAGTGCCAAAGTTCATGGAGACATCTCCTAGCCCTAGATGTCAGCAAACGACACCCATTCAATATGAGAGTAGACTTACACTCGAGCGCCAGCAAATAAACTAGCGCGTGGATGTGTTATGGACCATCACATGACCCAATTTAGCACCTGGGTATTGAAGAGGGAAGTGAATGTATTACGCCTTGCCCAAAGGTACTGTGGAATAGTCGATGAGGGTTTGAAGGGATGGAGCTCACAATCTTTCCAAGGGATCTACAGTCAAGAGTCAAGATACTATATTACCCCGTGTCACCCCAATCGTTCCATTTACTCTGAAAACAATCGTTCACTCCTTCCAGCAAATTGAGTAAAGCAATTATTCACTCTAGAAGAGTGGTAGTTCACTCCGAAAGAGTTAAAAGTCACTCCGGATTAGTGAACATTTACTCCAAATAAAAGAGTTAAGCAGGCTCAATCGGTGAAGAGTGTCTCCAGTGATCACTCCTCAAAAAGAGTGATCACTGGCGACACTCCTGAACAAGTGAATATTCACTCCCATGGATTGAAAATTAACTCCTTCAGGATGACTTTTTACTCTTACATGGTGGATGTTCACTCTCATGGAGTCAATTTTTCACTTCACTCTCTTGGAAGAGTGCATAGTTCATACTGATCTCTCAACATCTTGCGACACAGATGTTTTCGAGCCATTTTATTTAAGCAAAATTTTCTTCAAAAGCTCGCAAGAGTAGCTGGAATGTACCAACTTAGTTATTTGATGCTCTAATATCCGGCCTGAATAGAAAGATTCACTGCGATCATCTCGGCATTTTCCCCTTGAGCACCTTTGACCTCCGATGACCTTGAGATGACCCCACTTCAGTCAGGAACGAAAGAAGTACACATCCACCAAGTTTCGTTCGAATCTGTCGAAGTTCGAAAAATTGCATAAAACAGGCAAATTCGACCAACAATGACCTTGAAATTACCTCCACTTTTTTCGGGACCATCTGTTTGCTTTGAATCCGACAAACTTCGGAATTTTGCATTATTTATGCGAATTAGCAGCCCCCAGCATTTCGACGACGCTCATTCCTGAGCCCATCTGCGATTTCCGAGATATGGGGGGACATGTGTGCCAAATTTCAACTCGATCGGTCATTGCGTTAGAGAGTTATGTATTGCGCTAACACCTAAAGTTTCCGGCAGTGACGGGGACTTGTGTCGTGGGTATTTAACCAAGAGGAGCCATGACTATATACACACCTGGTACCACATGCACATGCACATCCTCGTGACTGAACTCATTTTCAGATGGCACCTTGCAATCCACTGCTCCTCCCAGAACGTAACTTATGTGGGTTAGTCCAGGTGACCTTGGACTCCATGGTTTGTCGGTAATGGTTTCCTTTTGGGATTGATGTCACATCTTTCAGCGGTGTGTATTGATCTGTGGAATCTGGTGTCATGAAAAAGTGTATCTGCATTCTCATATGAATTTATTGCATCTCCTCTTACTATGCCATGTGTTTTCACTCTGTATAGGATGTAAAGGAAAGTAATGAAGTTCTTTGAAACCTGAAATTGCTTGAATGAAAGGCATAATTTGAAGGCAACCTCACAATACATTTTTTGTGTTTCTGTTCAATGAGGATGGTCTCTAGCTAAAATTATTGCTCGTTTCAATCCAACTATGTCAAGTTGCTTTTCATTGACCCATTGCGGCACTTCATCTCCTATGTAGATGCTCCACCCTGCTCAGGTGATGATTTGGGACCTGTGAGGAACAGCATACTATCTGGGAACTCTCTGACCACTTCGCTTGGAATGCACTATATGAAAAAACGATATAATAATATGAGTTTCTTGAGTGAAAAAAATCCTGTTAACTTGGGCCTTTATATTAGCCAACATGGTGAAATATCTGTGGTGGAAGGTTTTACCGTTTTAGCCCTGTGATTAGTCAGGAAAAATCATCATGGAAACTGTTCCTCAAAGAAAACCCAAATAGGCCCCATTCCTGCCACTCAGAAATTAGTCATTACCTTTCCATTACCCTTGACTCGCTAATAATGTGCTTCCTCCTTATAAAAATCCTCCACATAAACAACACAGTACTAATTCAAATTTGGAGGCACATTATAAAGGCATCACATCCTAGCTACTTAATTTCACTTCTTGAGAGTCTATGACAGACTAAAAAATATAGGCCTATACCTAATAGGCAACCAAATGGGAAAAATTTGGTATTGACTCGCAACTAAAATACATGACACATGTGTGTTGATGTGTACCTACAAGGGATACATTGTGGGCATACATGGACAATAGGCTGGGGTCTACACAAAAGGAATATTGCACTACAGGTATACTTTTCTACACTCTGGGTATACTTTGAATAATGGAGAGAACAAATTTTGGATGTACCACAATGTATGTATTGTGAGTTTGTGTGGTGGAGGTTACGCCGCCCGCCCTGCATCAAACCAATCTATTCGACCCCCACCCCACCCTACTCCCTGATTTGCAAAACTCCATCTGCTGTCAAGGAAGAACATTTGTACCTGGCTGTCGGCATGGGTGGCAATGGGGGACTCCCCCCTTCGCCCATTATGTGAGAGATTGCTCATTGACTTTTGATTTTTCACACAGTAACTTTTTGAAGAAGGCGCCATGCCCCCCCTAATAGTTTTTACCAGATTGCCGCTTATGTGGCTGCTGCTTGGTTTTCTGTTGTAGGGCCCCCCACTATATCCACTTCCCCTCCTGGGTGGGGTTACTTGATAGATATGACCCCTGCTCTTCTGGTGCTCCTGGTTGAAGCACGACCGAATAACCTAGACACGTGCATGAAGTTGAACTCGCTGAATTAATAAACCCAAACAGCGAAGCCTGAATTAATAAACATTGTCAGTAAGGGTGAGGGCCACTGCCACATATTGTTCCTATGTGTGCACTAAACCATGACATTCAAATCTCGTGGATACAACTCATTACGGCGTGACTTGTTTGAGTTCATTTCTGGCCGCTGGATTGATGGGTTCTCCCAGGGGTGAGCCAAGCATATCGCTGGCGGTAATAAGATTAACGGAGGGGATTGCATTTCGTAAGCAACACAAATCTGGGCTCGTTCCCCCTATGTATAGCTGATACGATTGGGCATGATGTACAGATGTGCGTGCTTGGTCGATGAGATCGTCACACGCGTACGTCACAATAAATTACATTCACAGGTTACAGGGTTTTCTCGATCAAATTTATGCAGATTATTTGTGTACAGTATTGGCATGGGTATATTTAGATATGGTATGTGTGAATGTAATTAAAGGCATGAACGTCAGCTTGGCGTTTATAATCCATATAAAAGTTTGCCGGGTTCCCGCAAGGGAGGATCACATCAATCAAACGAACGAAGAACAGTTGCACTGTAGCTAGTTGAGCTTCTGGCAAAACTTGTTCTGGCCATCCAAGGTTTTTTGTCATGCTATTTAAAAACACATCGAGGCAAGTGTCTCACAAACTGCGTGAAATAAAAACTGGCATGAACAATTGGTGAGTATATGGCGCCTTCCTCTCCAGTTTCCTGGCAGCCCTAGCCAGATTGGCTTTTCTCGGAAAACAGTGCAAGGAACTCTTATCGGAACGTGAAGGGGGGGTTGCCTTGCGGCCCAAAATCAGGTTACGTCAAACCAGTGTAATTCAAGACAGGTTCGTTGTTCATTGACACAGGAGGATCAATACATGGTCAATTTGTTGTACAGTGCAGTACTCACTGGTGACTTTCAAAGGAGAGATCGATCAGATAACCCCCTGGAGATTCCATCCTTCCTGATGTATGAGTAGGGCCATAGGGGACATATCTCTGTTGCACTGGCATGGCCAGGATGTCCTGAACAGAGGGGAGGTGGGGTGGTTGAGGTCCACTGAGGCAGTCACAAGAAACGTTTTTTGTGTGAAAAAAACGAAGGAGGACTTCCCAATCCCCCAGTGGCTGCACCCTGACATCTTTCCCTCCTCTATATAATTTAGATTATATTTGAATACCTTCAAGGTAATCTCATCCTTGCTATTGCATGTGAGCAGCCTGTTGAGAGAGGATACAGCCACTTGCTGAGAGCTGGGAGGGGGAGGGGTGTCCTTGCAAGCGGGCTAGGGCATTTTCTTGTGTCTGACAATAATGCTATTAATGGAGGCCCCTCGCTGGAACCCTTCCTTGATGGCTGCACCCTTGCATTTAGCCTACTGTCACAGTTTTGTCGCATTTTCACTGAGCGCAAGAACAATATAGGCCTTTAAACATCTCCACTCCCAAGCAATGTGGCAAGGCTTGGGTAGCGATACTCTTCGGCTATTTGAGCGGGATCAATAATTAATTCCCATTACGTCGGAACATTGTGGTGATAAGGTAGGAAAACACCACAGGCAAATCAATACATCGCTGCCACTGAGACGCATAGAGAGAAACGAGAGCAAAAATACTCATAAACCATCGCAAATGTCCCTGGAAAATGAACTTGGGGATTTAGAGGGACTGCATGGCTGTTCGTGATAGCTGTGTATTTATCCTCAAGTATATGATTGGCCAAGGTTGATAAGAAGTCATGGTCTTGTGGTTTTACAACTCTGATATATTCACCCTATCTTCTTCCCAAGTGTCCTCATCTACTTGTTATGGCCACGGGGATCATTTGGCCAAAATGACAATGTGTGGAACTAGGCCAATCATAGAAATTTGTAAACTTGGCCTTGTGAGGTATCAAGTCAACATTTTTTGCTCCATTTGACTGCATAAGGATTGTATGAGTTCTTACTTAGAGGAGGGGACGCGAATACATTGTGGATGGGTTGGATGGATGTTGAGTGCACTGGATCAAGTCCTCTCAATTTGAGCCCTGAGCTTGGAGTCAGCCAGTGGCGTAGCTCGGTAGGAGGGGGGCCCACTGACAAAGCTGTGACCCCTATGTTCATATTGTGTTCTGGGTCAATGTGTTAATGAGTCAAGGTCAATGTCCCCAGATATCAGGTCAAGGAATCACTAAGCCTCTCTGGTTTGTAATAACTTCTTGCATTTCATGTGTGAATGATTACATTGGTGCGGACTTCCAAACTTGATAATAATAGAGTTTAATATGCACGATGACGTTGTGGATGATACTGGCTGCGCTACCTGTGCATGCATGCATGTGATCTCACATTACCACAAACGATAAAATAAGATACTGAATTCACCTAGAGATGTGACTTACAACATATTTGGAGTCTTAAGTATGGATCGAACCTACTCAATTTACATGGTATTGTTCACATTCAAAATGTGCTAACTGAACAGAGGACTCAGACTGATACCTCTATACCTGTTGGTCAATAGTAAGTCAGAGTCGCACCCATAGTGCCCTGCATTGATTATCCTGCAATTTCACAGTGTACCTGGTTGGCCATCCCATAGTCCTTCTCATTTCTGATGCCTGCCCGTTGAGTACTCTGGTATTCTGGCAAAGCAAAAATTAGGAAGTCTTTTGCTAATTATCTGAAGCTCTACATGGGTTCATCACCCAACAAAGCTTCAGGCATCAATTTGCTGCAGGTTTTGAAGTTTTTCTTTGTGTTTTTGAAAATTCGAGGTTTTTCACTCTTTCTCTTTCAATCTTCCTTTCACGTGAGTGCGTTTCATTTAACCTATGCTGCGCCTAACATATAGGGAGCTTACTTGTGTCATTGTATTCCGACTATTCCGATTCTGAATCCTCAAAAATAGATAGCCATCTGAAACGTGTGCACCTTGTTGTGAGTCAATGAACTCATCATGATACCTAATTGGGGCTGAAAAGGTGCCACATCCTGTATACTGACAGTCAATTCCCTGAAACTAGTACAGCCACAGGTCTCTTATGGCATTATCCGCCAGATTCCCTCAACTTTTTACCTGTGAGGAACGCATCCGAATCATGCGCTCCACTACTTTCTCCCGTCTTTCATCTCCATTTATATTCTGCCCTAGATAGAAGAGAGCTGCTGTCGAGTTGACCGAGTTCATCGAAAGAAAAAAATCATCTCTCCGATTGAGCATTCCCATTTTCCCTTTTTCGCACAGATGACTAAAAATGTCAAATTTGGGCACAGGTTTAGCTGCCTGGGGTTAAAGTCGATTGCTGTTGTTGTAATTTGATCAAACAGGTTTGGTCAACTCCATTGATTGGAGGCTTTGACAGGCGACAGCACTTTGACTGCATGCATTTGATTATCACTGAGATTTTTTCTGGGTTTCCTAGTGCCAGGTGCTATTCTGTCAAGCAATTTGAGTTGAAGGCAAATTTCTGGTTGGTGGAGATTGTAGTTGAAACACTTTTCGAATATTCAGCTGCAAAAGAAAATGTGAACAAATATGGGATTGTCATTTGTCTCATTGTAAAATGAAGTAAATTTATAAATTATGAATAACATTTCAATCCATACAAAAATAATTTACCCAATGTTGTTGACTGTTAGCTACCTATGAACGATATTCCTCACATATATATGTTCGTCTTCAAATAAAATAAATTCAAATTAAAGCGATTGAATGCGAACGAAGGCCCATAATAAATGAATGAATACGGACTCCACTTTCTGTGCAATTATCTAATGAAATTGTATATTTGGTGTTTTGGTGATGATGAATATGCAATGATATTTCAATTGGATATTCATCAGTACGTATAACACAACTGCCTACATGTCATTGTATTCTTCAACAGTGACATATCATGTTCTTGTGATCTTTATCTTTTGTGTTCCCCTCTGCATGGCTATGCAAATGACACACATACAGTGATTTTGCGTTAACGTTCAGTTTTTTTCGTCTCTATCTTCACAAAGAAATACTAATAATAATATCCAGTGCCTATATAGATCTTTCTCACTGCTTTACAGCGGTCTCGAAGCACTTCACAGCATTCAGTTGTATGTTGTATGATGTTGGCTATAAGGGTGCATGATTCCCATAATTTTTGGGTCCGGTCAAAGGACATCTGATT
>JAODTT010388658.1:0-12635 GCA_025400115.1 Pentamera pediparva
AAATCAATAGGGTTCATCCTCATCATATGTGCAACCCACCTCCCCAATTTGAATTGCATACCAGCTTGCGTTCGATAGATATCGAGCTGACAAGGAGTGTCACACACACACACACACATACACACACACACACACGCATACGCACATCTGCGTGACTGCACAGATTCCTTTTGCCTTCGGCAAGGAATCAAAAAGGAATAGCCCCTTCCATTTGTTAGGAATGGCTCTGTCATCGCGTCTGCTTTTGCAGGCTATCTGAATGGTGACCTCTGCTGCTTTGCAGCCGAGGGAGAACCGATGCGCACTTGCTCGGAAGAATTTTTATGATTGACTGCACTAACCCCGGCCCTAATTCCTAACCTAATCCCCGACCCTAACAGAGACTATAATCGGTACGATACAATACCATTAGCCAATCAGAAAATATCTTACGAGACAGTGCGCATTAACTGGTGCAGGGACGTAGAGAGCCGACCCAGGCCGCTACAATCTGAGGGCCCGGGTCTGCATCTCAGTCACACGTGCTACACATCTGTGTGGTACCGTTGCGCCGCAATTGCCCGGGACCCAGGATATTTCCCCGCGGCCCAATGCCGCGCCAGACGCAGAGACCCCCCCCTCCCCCCAATGGGGTTTAACATGATTCCGAGCGGAGTGATGAACAACTAGTTTGGCAAATGGAACATATTCAATGGGATCCCACTGAACCCAATGCGTCTCCAACTAGGATACCATCGAAAACCTGTCGGATACGCTGACGGGATCTAATGGCATTTGATGGGAATGGCTCATGATCCAACAGACATCAATGGGATCCCATCGAGTCCCATTGGGTCCAGTTGAAACCCGTTGAAAAAGTCTTGGATCTTATGGGATTCAATGAGGATGTTCTCCTGGATGTCCTTTGGTGGTATAGTAGTCGATCATGACTGTTGCTGACTGGATAAGTAGTTAGGGCGTGCGTGCCCGCGTGTGAGCAACAAGTCCTGCATGTGAGCTGCAGATTCGTCCACAAACACTAAGTACAGTGGAAGCATGCGTGTGTCCCCTTTCGTGAGTGGCCCATTATCATTTTGTCATTTCTCAATGCTGTTGACTGACTTTCTCCAGTAGTCCCAGTCCATGGCAAATTACACCCACGGGTGTCAGAGTTGATGCCTACATTCTCCATGTGTCTTTTCATGAATTTCATCACATTCTTTAGGCGAAGCTCTTGCCCTCCCTGCTTTGGGCCGATGCGCACTTGTATGATTGGCTGCACTAACCCTAGCCTAATCCCTAACCCAATCCCAACCTTAACAAAGACTAAAATCGGTACGAAACAATACCCTTAGCCAAACAGAAAATACCTCACGAGACAGCGGGCATTAACTGCTGTGCTGTCTTTCTCCTTCAGTGAGCTCTCCATAGCGGACTGCTTTGTGGATTTTCGAGTCGGGCGTACGTCGGGCATGGTCAGCCCAGTGCAGCTGTGGCACAATGATTAGCGTATTCACGCTAGGTGTCCATCAGTTCTTCCGAATACCTCCACATAATGAACCCTGTCCTGTCAGTGGATCCCATGTAGGCATTTTATGCAAATGTCGCAATTTTGTTCTTGTGAACTTCCTGATGTGCATATTGTAATGAAGAGTCGTGTACTCAGTTCAGTAGACAGGGAGAGAAGTGTTAGAAGAATTGCTGCATCATTTGTTATGGACCTTCACTTTGGTTCCCCTGATGCCAATTCTTGATCATAGGGATTCGTAAAGGGAGCCAAGGAGCAAAGGCTCAACTGGAATCCGGCGCTCTACACTCAGGTCTGATGAATTGGCGCCTGTTAACGCACTAGTACTGAGAAATATTCGAAAAGTGCTGCTCCATTATTCCAATAAATGGAACATCTGGGCATGGTGCCATATTATGTCATCTGGTTGATACTGAGTCCTGTCTTGGAGACATTGATCATAAGACCAAAGAGAGTGGTTGCGAACTAGACCTGCTGCCGTCGCATTCATCCCATCGCCGCAGGGATTTTCCCATCTCCTCTCATAAAGCCTTGCACAGTAAATAGGACAGTATCGGTCAGGCCATCTGGAACCCGACTGGCCCCGAGTCGAGTACCAAGTGATGCACTGGTGTGTCACTGACTTGGCGGAGATGGAGTTGGCCCTGAAGTAACCGCTAACTTGTCCGGTCGATGCCATTTTGAAAACAACAATGCCAAAGGATCGGATGATCCTGCCCATTGGTGAAGCTAACGGACCAACGACGGAACCTTGTGGCAACATGGAGGCCGATTTAGTTGTTTCAGATAGGGCGCCATCAACACAAACTCTACAACTTCTGTCAAGCAAGTAAGACCTGAACCAATCTAAGACCACACCCCTTTGTCCCAATCCAGCCTCTCAATCCTTTGGAGTAGCATGTTGAGCAATTTCTCATCCAGAAAGACCCACAGAAAGGAACCGTACCCAGTAACTACCGGCCCATCACATGCCTACCAACTACTTGGAAGCTGCTATCCGGCATAATGGCCGACTGGATGAACACCCACCTGGAGGAACACGAACTCCTGGCACAGGAGCAGAAGGGGGCACGACCGGGATGTCGAGGCACGAAGGACCAACTCCTGATTGATAAGGCCCTTACGAGGGACTCGAGAATGAGGCGAACGAACCTGGCAGTCGCATGGATCGATTACAGAAAGGCATATGACTCTGTCCCACACACATGGATCATCGAAACGATGAAAATGCATAACATCGACACCAAAATCATCAGGCTGATCGAGCGATCAATGGAGAACTGGTCAACAACCCTGACATGCGGCGGAGAGAACCTGGCAAACATCAAGATCAGGTGCGGAATATTCCAAGGCGATGCGCTCTCACCCCTGCTGTTCTGCCTAGCCCTCAACCCCCTGAGCTACATGCTCCGGCAGGCGAAACAATGCTACACGATGCGCACTGGCCAGAAGATCAACCATCTCCTGTACATGGATGACCTCAAGCTCTACGCCAAGAGTGAGGATGGCCTTACAGCACTAATAGAGACGGTCCGGATCTTCAGCGACAACATCTGCATGAAGTTCGGCCTGGACAAATGTGCAAGACAAATTATCCACCGTGGGAACATCAGAATGACCCAGGGGCTTGACCTGGAGATGGGGAAAATCAGAGATGCTGACCCCAGTGAGGGATACAAATACCTCGGTATCCTACAGAACATGCAGAACAAAGAGAAAGAGGTCAAGCAGATCGCGGCATCCACCTACACAAAACGAGTGAGACAGGTCCTGAAATCCAAGCTCAACGCCCGCAACAAGATCCACGCCATTAATACGTATGCCCTCCCCGTGATCACGTATACAGCGGGTATAATCAACTGGACGAAAGCCGAAGTATCAGGGCTGGACAGAAAGACCAGAAAAGTTCTCACCATGTATGGGGGACTACACCCACGGGCGGATATACACCGACTATACATCCCAAGGAAGGATGGTGGGAGGGGCCTCAAAGAGATCCAGGCAACATTGCGAGCCCAGAGTGCCGGACTCCAAGAGTACATACATCGCACTAAAGAAACGGATCCGCTGATGGAGGTTGTGTGGCAGAGTCAGATCCTAACAGGCTACCAAACAAGAAATGACGAAATGGCGCAATGGAAGAGTGAATATACTCAGAGATGGAAAGAGAAAATGCTGCATGGCCAATACCCAAGACAGATCAGCGAGGTGACCTCTCAAGAGAACGCGTACAGGTGGCTGAAGCAGAACAACGGCCTGAAGATCGAAACTGAGGCACTAATCACGGCCGCCCAAGACCAGGCCCTGGCAACAAAGTGCCACAAAACGAAAGTGCAACACACCAGTGATGACCCCAAATGCCGAATGTGCAAACAAAGGGATGAGACCGTGGCACATATCGTGACTGCATGCCCTAAGATCGCCGGCACGATGTACAAAGTGCGACATGACAACGTGGCAGCTGCCATCCACCACGGGATATGCAAACACTACGACATTCCCACGGAACAAGCGAACACATGGCTCCACAAACCAAAGCCGGTGGAAGAGAATGGGAACACCAAGATACTATGGGACTTCGAGATCCGGACGGATAGGGTGATTCGAGAAAGACGACCTGACATCGTGATCGTCAACAAGGCTACGGGTGAAGCTGAACTCATAGATGTAGCGATCCCCAACGACACAAACATAGTCGAGAAGGAGAGGGAAAAAATCGAAAAATACCAAG
This sequence comes from Pentamera pediparva, assembly GCA_025400115.1. Taxonomy (NCBI): domain Eukaryota; kingdom Metazoa; phylum Echinodermata; class Holothuroidea; order Dendrochirotida; family Phyllophoridae; genus Pentamera; species Pentamera pediparva. The sequence goes on from JAODTT010388658.1 coordinate 4,239, forward strand.
ATCTCCGACTCGAAGTACAGCGAATGTGGGATGTCAGGGCAAAGGTGGTGCCAGTAGTGATTGGAGCACTGGGAGCAACATCCAACAACTTCGAAAAGTGGCTGGACGACATCCCGGGACAACACAAAACCCTCTTCCTGATAAAGACAGCGATACTTGGAAGTGCCCACATCCTGAGACGAGTGCTCGACCTCCCAGAGTCCGGGTACGTCGACGACGACGACGACGACGACGACCATGATGATGATGATGATGATGATAATGGTCGTCGTCGTCATTTATATTGATATAGCGCCCATTCCAGCAGAGGCTCTAGGCGCCAACCATAAATAAGAAGCAAACAATATATGTTAAGAAAATTTAGACAGACTCCAGGGAAAAGGTGAGCGACGGAAGAGCTAGAGCTAATGCATGGGTCTTTTCCACTTTTTTCACCAGTTCTGCTATATACATGGTGCATCTTTGAATTAGTAATGTCGGGAAATATTAGGTCAGCCGTCCTTCTTGTTTGGCTATAGGGTCAACATGACGTGGTTGCAATTTGAGATACCATAAATACGCAGCGAAATATTTGACATCAGCTCTCACACTCACTGTTATGCCCCTGGGTATTTATCGGGATTCCCCATTTCTTGCCTCCTCTCCTTCTTTTTGTGTGCATATTTTGGTCCGTTCGGGTAGAAGCAGAGGCAGTTTTAGAAACTCTCAAGGGTGATCTTCTTACTTCACGGTAATTCTTCCAACGAGTTATCTTCTGTTTACCCTCGTTCCTCTTGCTGCGACGTTTTGGAGAAATATATTGGCTATGAACCATGCAAATAGCTTGTTGTATTCTCAGCCAGTGTCGTAGCCACGCAGGGTCCTAGGCCCCTGACATACGCCAGCCCAGCCTCTCTCCCATGAGAATGTTAAGGTCATGGTTACATCGGGCTTGGTGGTTTGGCACCGCCAGCATGCGCCCAGTTACAAATTTATACAGCTATGCTATGTTACCAGCCACCGCAGAATGTTTACGTTATTAATGGGATTGAATAGGACTGGAGTATGGATATTTTCCTTGACTATGGACACGGATGGAATCAGAGATGGCAATGCATCGATTCTTACCCGGCAATATCGATGCTTTCTCGACCATTCAGTTGTGAAACTGCCCAAAAAATAGTCAGTACTACAGATTTCTGGAATTCGGCACTACGTCTGGTGCCACCAGATTTCATCATGCAGGCAACCTCGCTCAAATTGATCTTATGCATCGGTCCAGGCGATTAGGACGATCCCAAACGGTCTCTCTGGTGACCCGTCAAGCGGGTTAGTTGCCTGGTGGTACCAGACGCAACGTGACGCGTCGCAGTGTTAGCACAGTGAGTTAGGTTATTTTCGTTTCTAATGAAAACTACTAGATGACTGAGGATATTCACTCATGTAATAGTCAGTATTGCTGGGGCACAAATGCATGATAGAAAACTGTCAAATGAGCATCCTCCTATGGCTTGGCGTTTAAAGTCGATTGTCAATATATTACGGTAGTAGCTACCATCATTTTGCATTTTCTTATCCCAACTGACGAATTCTAAGTTTATTCAGCTTGCCTCAACTTCTGTGTCAATTCCGTTTCTGGGTACTATTTCACAAGACCTTTGACGGTAAGTTCATTGACGCCGTTCACATTGTTATTAACGTGTCTGAAATACCGGACTACATCACATACAGTAACCTTCGAAAAGATCTCCGGTTTCGCAGAAAATAATAACACTTTTGCGCAGACACGCTTGCACGGCTCGATGTCCAATTGGTCTTGACGTCGATGGGGCTCAACTTGCTTAAAATAGCAAAATCAATGCAGAGTAGTCTATAGCAGCTGTAATTGAGAAAACATAGGGGGAATATTCAGGAGACAGAAATCCTTGACCTAAGCTCCGAAGATTTAGTTTCAGTTTTCCACAGACGCCAAGTGATCTATAGTTCTAACGAATAGTTCTATAGTTCTTTTCGATGACTTGTTGCCGGGTGTGGCTTCGACTTCTTCAAGGGTAACTCTTGTTGAGGTTGGCGTGGCCTGCGTGGTGGTCATCTAAAGGAGGGTTACGGTCAATGTCAAATGATTCCTGTAAGATTTGCTCATGCAAATTTTAAATGAAACCACATAACGTTATGCTATATTTGTGTTGACCCACATTCATGACTCGTCTCTCTCGGAAAATGCACCATACCTAACTCTGATCATCCCCCCTAACTTCAAATATATATATTGGTAATCATTCCATTAGAATAATTTGCTTAAATATACAAAGAATAGAAATTAGGCGTCTCGTTCCGGAATCTAATTGGCCGTGATAGTTGTTATATTCTGCTGTTTGTGTGATAGTATATCATGTATTTATTACACGGGACCGTATGTGGAGAGGAGTGGAGAACTGGATACGATGTAGACACTCAGGTAGGCTATGCCAGCGGATAACCACCAGCCATAGCTCGCCTTCCTTTCATGAACACTGTTTAGCGATCAATAGGGCAGGTATGTAATCTATAGCATCTTTATGCCAAAAACAATGGGGTTCTCCCTCTCCATATCTGCAACCCACATGCCTAATTTGAACTTGGTACATGCTCGAGTTCCCCAGATATCGGGCAGGCAAGCTCTTTGACATTTGTCCTCTCCTGACCCTTAATGACCTTGACCTGACGAAAAGAACAACGGGGTTCTTCCTCTCTAAATTGAACCTGATACATACTTGCGTTCTTCTGATATCGTGCAGACAAGCTTTTGGGGATTTGTCCTCACTTGACCTTGAATGACCTTGACCTAACCCCCAAAACGACAGAGCCTTTTCTCCTCATATCTGCAACATGGGCCTACATGCCTAATTTTAACTTGATACATGCATACAAGAAGTGCCACATACACACACACACATTCACACACACGCACACACGCACACACACACACACACGCAAACACACATCCACTTACACACAATTGCGTGACAGTCACTGCATAGATTCCTTCTGCCCTCGGCAAGGAATCAAAAACTCATAATGTACCGGGAGGATGGGAAGAAATGTTAACAAAGGGGTTAAAATATAACAACATTCTGCCTGAAATAATATTAACTGCAGTCGATTATGTCATCCAGATGGTGACCTGGCGTCCTGGCCTGTATAACACCCACTCCACCCACCAGATGATCATAGTCTTGACGTCATAGTACGTACGAAGTCATACAGTTTCGGTAATGAGGTACCAAATCGATTGACATTTGGCCTGGGGTCCATACATAATGTTTTTCCACGGATTACTGAGTAACAACTAACATCCATCCGGTATGAAGCTCATCCAAATTCTCGCCAAGATTTCTTCTACAGGATGATGTAATTTCCGTCAAATGTTGGCATAAACTCTTCGCGTCTTTATTGATTCAACGGGACATGTTTCAATCAGAGAGCATTCTCACGAGAAATCGACACTTCAAACTCAGCCAACAAACACAGTGATGCCATTCGGTTGAAACTGATGAATCAAGCGACTGGGCTATAGTGATAAAGGTAATGTAGTACCGGGGATGGGAAAGAGGTATTTCAACCTCCAAGCACAAGACTAAGTTGGTCAGGGAGAGGACCTGTATCAGTGTCTCTGGTGAACACGGACAGGTTGCCGGCCACAAGTGAAGTACCCGGGAAGGGTGTGGGGTGCCGGCTGATGGCTTCAGTCGCTGTTGGGGTGCCCTGTCGCCTGTCGGTAGGTCTGGTAGGGCGCTGGCACTGCCGTTGTCGTGGAGGATCTGCCTCTTGGTTTGGGGTAGGTGGGGGGTAATGGATACAGAGAGTGTTGCCCGCTAGTTAGGCCAGTAGTCGGTGGAGCTGAGTAGCCTCTCTGGCTGCGCACAGCGCGCGTTGCTCGTTAATTGGACCAGTAGACTGGGGTGCTAAGTAGCCTCACAAATCAGTAAGAGACGGTGGTTTAGTCGGTTTACAAAAATAACTTGGTATATCTCTACTCTTGTGCTCTCTTCATTTTTGAAGTTCTGTACAATGGTAATCCCCTGGTATTCTCCCAGTACCTCATGCCTCTTCCTGTTACTACTGTCTCTCCCAGTGAATAGGGTCTCTTTCAGTGTCTCTCCTAGTGTCTAGTCAGTCTCTCTCTCTCTTCCAGCGCTCAATCAAAGCTTATGAACGTCTCATCTCTGTTACCAGAGCCTTTCAATGTATCATCTGCTTGATACCCAGCAGCGAATCTAATATATCGCAAACTCTCCGCTCCTCTTATGCAATCCGAAGTCTGTACAAATTCAACCCAGTACAAGGTGTCCCACTAGCATGTGCCGTGGGGACAATGCGGTACAATTGGAATGGAATGCGGAGCAGTAGGCCTACTCTGTAGGGACAATTAGAATGCGGAGCAGTACTCTATGGGGACAATTAGAATGCAGAACAGTACACTGTATGGACAATCAGGATGCAGACCAGTACACCTTGGGGACAATTAGAATGCAGAGCTGTACACTGTGGGGACAATTAGGATGCAGAACAGTACACAGTGGGGACAACTAGAATGCAGAACAGTACACTGTGTGGACAATAAGATACACTGTGGCGATAATTATAATGCAGAACAGTACCCTGTGGGGACAATTAGAATGCAGAACAGTACCCTGTGGGGACAATTAGAATGCAGAACAGTACACTGTGGCGATGATTGGGATGCGGAGCAGTACACTGTATGGACGATTAGCATGCGGAACAGTACACGGTATGGACAATTAGAATGCAGAACAATACTCTGTATGGACGATTAGATTGCGGATCAGTACCTTGTAGGGATGATTATAATGCAGAACAGTACCTTGTGAAAACAATTAGAATGCAGAACAGTACTCTGCGGGGACAATTTGAATGCGGAGCAGTACACTATGGGGACAATCAGAATGCAGATGAGTACGCTATGGGGACATGTGAGATGCAGAACAGTACACTGTGGGGACAATCAGGATGCAGAACAGTGCACTATGGGGACAATCAGAATGCGGAGCAGTACCATGTGGGGACAGTTGGAATACAGAACAATACACTGTGGGGACAATTACGGAATGCAGAACAGTACACTGTGGGGGCAATTGAAATGCAGAACATTACTCTGAGAGGACAATTGAAATACAGAAGAGTACATTGTGAGGACAATTAGAATGAAGGACAGTGCACTGAGGGGACTATGCTAGCTGCGCTGTGGGGACAATTAGAATACAGAGTAGTACACTACGGTGGGCAATTATAATGCAGAACAGTACACTATGGAGACAATGCTAGCTGCGCTGTGGGGACAATTAAAATGCGGAGTAGTACCCTGGGCGTATACCAGCACGTACATGATACGCTGTGCGACAGTGCAGGTCATTTGCTGTTCTGTGGAGAAACACTGCCTTCAGCGCAATATGTATGAAGCATGACGTAGAGAAACACAATTCGCCATCCGAATTAATTACCTAATGATTCGATAGCTTCTTAAGCTCACATTTATTGTTTCATAGCCTATTTACTGGGTTCAGGTTGTTTTACGACCATGACAATAATAGCGAAATGCTATTCTATACGAAACGTTAAAGGCCAAGTGAAGTGCTGAACATGACTTTGAAGATTATGCTTCCTTTCGATTATTGTATGAAGAAAATCCAACCCCGAAGCTGACTTTCAGCCGTTAGGGGTTATGTAGCGATCTGGTGCAATTTTAAAAGTGTGGATTTTCACTTCATTCGGCCTTTAAGAGGCAGTATCGCCTTATCGAGTTGCCCTGCTACCATCGACAGTGCCGTTTGCAGGAGGTCTGGACGAGAAATTGTCCCGGTGCAGTTCGATATTGATTACAATTTACTGAAACTAATAGGAATGTTGTATTGACATGATTATCATATAGTGCCGATACACCGCATTCGACATCGAATTGAGAACGATTCTCCATCGTGGCGTCATGTAGACACTAGCAGGGGCCGTATTCAAGAAGAATTGCGTGAGTTTTTGCGAACGAAAGAACAGTTACGAAGTTCGCACGCAATTTATCAAGTTGTATTCACGAATGAAAAGCTCCCACCAGTTCGTAAGAGCCAATCGCAACACTATAGTTACAAACGAAAACCTACTATTTGTCAATTCGCGTGGGACAGTTACCTTGGATATGCGGTTTTGGGGGGAAAGCAACGATCAGTACCCGCGCACTGATGCGCGTGATTTCACAAATAACTTTATACACAAACATATCATGTTTGAGTTTGTATGCAAGTCATGCATGCCACGTAGGACTACAATACTTCGCATCGTAAACTACGGTCTGGTCTCTTTAAATCGGCTCTTAAAATCTGAAAAAGCCCTTGGTTATAAATGTTAGCCGTAGGGATTGATTGAACATTGGTAGAAAAGGTGAGTGAACTTCACGGATTTCTTATTGTCCTTCCTTTCTCGAGAGCTCGTTCTTCCTCGAAATGTTGCGAGAATAGCGCGGTGCTGTTGGTCACTACGAATGCAATATAGCTTGCGTAAAGAATTACGAACAAAATGTAGATGGAACTTACGCACAAAAAGTTACGTTCGTGAATACGGCCCCTGCTTCGCTTTTCGCCAGTTGCCTCATGACAATGTTGCTTTCTTATTGCCCATTCAAATAACACACTCACTACAGTCTTCCACGATTGAAGTGAGGGACATCGCTAGCCACCTATTCCCATGGGGTTTGAGGCACTCACTTCCGCATTTGTGAGAAACTGGGAGATAATAAATATGGACGTAATTCCACGACGATTCCGTCAAGCTACGGTATTGTTGATCGCCCCACTAAGCCTGACATCTTAACTACCGGTCTGTGGCCTATACTGGAAACTAAAACTGGCGGAAATATGTAACAATTTTCAAAAAATAATTGCTGGAGTGAATTAACCAGTTTTAACCTAAACAAAATCGCCTACAAAGTTAGATTGAGTTCAGTTGATTTATTAGCTTAAGTTTATTCGGTTTTGAGTAAGACAGTGTGTTGGCTCACGCTACGGATTCAGTGTTATGTATGGGGACCTTCCACCACCCAATACTGTTGATGAGTTTAGGTCGTCCTATCGGTCGACCTAAACGTTCCTCTCGCAATTGGCCATATTAACTGATGTCACTCCCTCGCGCAAACCCATTAATAATAACTCATTAAACTATTCGCTAACAGGCAGATGACCCGTCCGTTCAACGTGCCAACATCCGATTTAACTGCATCTGTCCAGCTCTCGTGCAAACAGGGCTGGTAACCCGGGAGGCTATTCGAACACCCACCATTAATGATAGGAACTCCGTTCAGTGAGTTATTACATCATCAGCAAAACTATCTATGTAATCGGCAAGGAAAGGCTAATTGAAATATTGTAGTCAGTTGCATTTAGTTGTTGCTATGGTGACACTTATGATGAGTGAAAAACTGATGAGAGGTGTAGCCTATTAAAAAAAGTGAAAATTGAAGATTTTTTTCTGTTATGACGTTTTCATTTGGCAAATGAAATTCCAGGATATCGTAAAATTCTGCAACATCAAAGAAAATTCCAATTCCGGACCAATTCTGAATTTGCATCATTTTCTAACATTGTCTAGATAGGCCTACAATGAAATTTAAATGGTCAAATAGTTTTAAATTCTGTACCAATGTAGCCTACAGTGAAAAGTCATTAACAGTAGATTTTGGTTTTTGGAAGTGGGTAAAAAATTCCTGAAATACTGATTTTATGGGAAAACGCTTAATTCACTGGCAAATATTGGAATTCGCTGTTGATCTAGTTTTATTGCGACCTCTTTGTGGGATTTCAATGAATCCGCCGTTCTGATAGTAGTAGTTAATACCTATTAGTTTACTACTACTTATTTCCCCAATTCACAGAATGTCCGAAGTTCAGAAGGCTTTTCTGATGGCGATCGAGGACGATTCACTCTCCGGGTGCGACATCCGAATTACCCCTGCCCTGGGGATAGACCTGCACCCACAGGAGTCACCGGATGAGATGATTGCTAAATTCAAACTACGCAAAGACCATCTTTAAGTCTCTTTGAGACATTTCGTTCACAATGTAAAATTGAACGGTCACACTCTTTTAACGCTTCACCGCATTATTTGAATATTTGAAAATCTCATCTTCATCTCATCGGTTCCGTGTTCCCGAGGGTGCCGATATATGAGATAATGTTGTCAGTTTGCCATTATCCACTCCTGCTGGTCGCCTCGCGAAAGTTATTATAGTTATTCAGGTAGGTGACTAACTTTTTTCATTGATAGGAATAGACTACCCTCTTTAAAGATTTTCGATAGTTTTTTTCGCAAATATGAAATGATATTCAATACAACTGCATCATGCAACAGTACTACTGGAGTGAACACAAAATACA
>JAODTT010389768.1:0-12632 GCA_025400115.1 Pentamera pediparva
GCCGCTGACAAAATGTAGTTAGAGACACACACAAGCATGGGTGTAGCGAAATGTTCTCATTTATTACACGATATAGCAATAGTGCCGGTGTTCCGTTCTCACCAAGAAAGAATTATACGTTACTCTCTCTGAAAGTTATTTTTAATCGTAATTGTTTATTCATGATTTGTACAGATTGGCTGTTGTCATTGGATAATGGCTACTACATAATATTCATCCCAAGTGGGGATGAATATTTGGAAGGGAGAAGTTAGGAATTATGACGTCACGGAACCAGAGTTCACAAGGCTCTCCGTGCGGACAGATTAGTGGGAATATTGAATAGAGGGCGTACTGCTGAGTTGTGACTGAAGGTGGGAAAGTGAGTGTAGAAAGGTTGAGCGAGACATACACGAGAGACTTGGGCAAGTCTACTTCTCCCCAAGAACGAGCTTTCTACACTGAAGAGTCTCATTCCTGGTATTCAGTTCACTGTAGTCAAATGTAGGCTGGTCCCCTCTTGTGGGCCCCTGGTGTCTATGTCTGGAAATCCTTTGACAACACCCACTTCCACTGTGGACAATGCTTCCTTTCAGCTAACTGGAAGTTTACATTTTGGTGTATTAGCTGGATAGAATCAATAGTCCCACCAGGCCATTGGGAGTAATGTGCTTGACCTACTTGTCCAACTTTAGCAGAACATTTGTGGGAGGGGGGAGGGAGGGAGGATCATACTCCTCCTATCTGCATGTAGTGACTGTGGCCATCCATCAAGGATTGATCATGGAGCTTGGAAAGGTTTGGCCCCATGTCGAAACCTATGCAGCTGCAGCTCCCCATGCTGAGGGATATAATTGAACAATTGTTGCCTGCATTGTTAGAAGGCTGAGGGGGCTGCAGCCTGGTAAGAGGCGGGAAATTACAAATAAATTGACACAGTATGCATAATTTTGATACCAACAAACGTTTCAAACAACCATCCCATATCGCAAAAACATATAATATAATTACTGAAATTTAAGCTGGTACTCGAAATCAATTTGCAGTTAGGTTCATTATTGGTTGATATCCCTTGTTATAACTGTACAGCTCTCTGCAACTGACCAATGTCTGCAAGACCCACATAAAGACATGCTATAGATTTTTTCTGCAGTTAGCTGTCAAAAACAGATAAAATTGAGTGAAGGTCATAAAATTGAATGATGTTCCCCCAAGGCTAAGGTCGGGCTTCGAATGTTGGAGCACTGATTATATTCATCCTAAGATGCTTGGTATAGTCGGAATATGGTCTACCCGCTACCGGACAACCGAACGGAGGGACGCACGAATGAAGGTACAAAGAACTCGGGAACAAAATGGCCGGAATTGACCCCTAGATGACCTTTGACCCCATATGTACCATTGGTCAATGTCACTCAATGATAATGCTGATCAACTTCCTTCTTCATCCAATCCATTCTGCAGGATTTAAAGCCACTTCGCCACAAACAAAATAGCCGAAAATGACCCCTAGATTACTTATGACTATATTTCCTGAACACCATATATGTAGGCCTACACTTGGCCAATGATAATACTGACAAACTTTCATGATCATCGAATTGAATCTGTGGGAGAAGAAGCATTTTTCTCATATGGTCCTAAAAATGACCATCTTGGCCAAAATGTACAAGGTGTTCTTCGAAGCTGGAAATCCTAATTGGGTTGCAAAAGTTCCACAAATATGGCAAGGACTCTGCATAATTGCATTCTTGTTACAAGCTAAAATTGGCTGAAATATCAATTTCTCACATTTCCCTTTTTCTCAGCAAATATGACCTGAAGTCAACACGGAAAACAATAGGATTATTGTACTCCGCATGAGGAAACCATACAACGAATATTAACTTTATCAGACTGAGCATTCTGAACTGAACGTCTCTGCAAGGATTTCAGACTGGGACCGCCTTTGTTATGGATGAATTCTTGAACATTGCTGGAACCATTGTCCCAAACTATTGCCATAGGTTGTATCCCAATGCGTTCCATCTTTGCGAGACATCCTTCCAATAAGATTCCTAATTTATCAGCAATGGGCTAGTGCACAATCTTTGGACAAAAAGAACCCCAATGGCCGTTTTCACTTCCCAGTCAGACCACACATCATGAAAAACAGGATATGGACTTTGGTTCACAGTGTAGTTTATAGTACTGGAAGTCCTCCCCAGTCCACGTTTTTGATGTCCTCTGGCCTGGTGGATTACCTTGCGTGGTAGGCCTGCAGTTCTGGGAAAGGTACCACACGGGTGGTAGAGGAAACATTCACCATGGCGTTGTCATTCAGTTCTCAGACGAATATCATAACTGTAGAACTGGTTCCTGGCAATATTCCAAACTTTTGAACGTGAAGAGACCTGGGTCATGCTGCTCCATTCCTGCACTCGCATTTGGCACATCTGGAAAATATAGGAGCCAAGAGCTATGTGATTCCTTATAAAATGTTTGTAACATGTGGATCTCAATTGACATTTGGAATAGTACCTATGAGAATTTAAAGGACACCAACAATACACTACTATGTAGCACCTTACTCCACTCCAGTCCTCATTGATGTCAGAACAATTCAAGTTGGATGAAAATCAGACATGCTTATCCAGATAACAACCTCAAGAAAGTTTTCCACTTGTCGTGTTAAATGCCAAAGGTCATATAACATATTTCCTTCAAACTAGCACAGGTGGAAAGGGGGCACGTGAAAACCCACACCCCAAATTCGAAGACTCTAGCATGTTGAATTGCAAAGTTATTCAAATTTACTTTTGGGAATTGATGACGTCACGGGGGAATGATGCGAAGGTCGCCCATAGACTCTACACACTGAATGCTGCGATGTTGCATCTCGATAACAGAAAGACGAAAAGGGATATTCCAAAAGAAATGAATGAGATTATTCTGTCATATTCATAGAACATTTGGTACAACAAATACATGTTGTTGGAATAATACATATATTCCATTGACTTTGCATTACAACGGCGCATTTTGCAATGGTAGATTGTGCCAGATTTTCACACTCGTATCGGCTGGAATTCGGTCTCAGGGTTTCCCTCCCTTAATATAACAAGTCGAAAGTGTCGAAGGCCTTCAACGAGAAACTTGGATGAAGTGTGCACCCCGAAAGGGTCCAAAAATAAATTTTTTTGACACATTTCCATGAAATGACAGTGCTCTGTTGATTTATTCACTAAAATCACTTGATTGGAGCTAAAAATGTCAGAGCCAGCGCTAACCCTGTGTCCAGAGTGACTGCTAACAGCCGACCGACGAGACTCATCGCAAATCTCCAATACAAATCCCAAGAACCCACAAGTCCATTGCATTACAGCGGAACCAGGAATGAAACCAAGACTTCGCCCATCGCAACTGCAAGTACAGCGACCAACGGAAAACGCCGCCAGGTGCATGCTGGAGTCAAACTCTGTTCATGTTCTGCATGCAGAGTGTTACTGATACCGCTCCGCCACTCTTCCGCTTCACCAAATGAAACCCAGCAGTTTGTGACACCTGCGACTATCTCCATTATCCAGTCCACACAGGTGCTGGGAAGTGTAGAGCTAGTGTACACCCTTCCTCACCCCGAGACAGTGGGGGAGGAGTTAGAGACCACCAGCACACTTCACTGCGCCAGGCATAACAAGACATTATCAGAATATCTGTAGATTGCCCAGGATTATTTTTGTTTAGAGCAAAAAGGACCCTTTATTCTCGAGTGCTCTCATTTAGCCTCTGCCATTTCTTTTTTTGGGGAAAGAAAGGGAACCCATGTATCCAAATAAACATGAGCAAGCAAGGCTCTATGAGAGCGCAAGAAATGGGAGCATAGTCTTGAATGCAAGAAGTTGTGATTTGAAGCGCCACCTATGAGTGGCGACCTCAATTAGCCTCGAAAATCATGACGTTCTCTAGAACAACTCCACCCCTGTATGCGATTGTCATAAGATGAGGAAGGCTTTTCTATGGAGCATCGAGTGGTACCTCCCCCCCCCCCCTTCTCCTCATAACTCGTAATTATTTAATCACAGCCCCTTTTTCAGCCGCACATTGCACATTCCTAGCATCGCACTCCACATACGCACTTATAGAATCCCAGGCTCTAGGACTAGCTATAGCCTATATGCGTTGTGAAGTGTAGTTGTAGGCCTGGGTTATGGTCCGGGACCTATCATTACATGGAGGATACGCTTAGGCTGCGTTCCATTTACCTCATAATTCATTACAGGATTAACGACTTTCCCACTGATGAATTGCATTCCAACTTCCAGTAAAAAGGTCCCCATGAGCAAATTAAAGACACCACTGTGACACTGAATTATGAAAAAGTGACCGATCCGTTAGTCAACAATTTGTCATTCGTCCAACGGCAACTCTAGAATCTTGACCGATGAATGTAACTGCACTAGGTATTGGTCACGCGAAATGCTGTCAATCGCCGACGTTCGAAGCACCGCTTTTTGGTCCAAAATGTTGAATTGCGTAGCATTAATAGCTTGGAACCAATTGCATAATTCCTGGTCCAAATGTCGTGATATTGACTTTATTTGTGAGTGAATCATTTTGACATGGTTTTCGAATGTTTGGCTGAGGCGATCAAATGTCCGCCATTTTGTATAAGTCGTAAAAGTGGTGGTAGGCCTAGATTTGTTACTTCTCAATCCCAGTTTACTAGTGGGAAATACGAGTTACGTGCAATGGGAACCCACTTTCCCTGTCATCATAACAGTAAAGACCGATAATGGAATGCAGCATTAGCCTCAGCCCATAATCGGGACCCAGATAGGTGTATTTCATATGGGCTAGGCCTACACTCGAAAAATATGACATACCGGTAGGCCCCTTCACTTGAAAATAGGTTAGGGCCAAGGCTAGGCCCTAAACTATTTTCAAGTGTAGGGGCCTAATCAATAATATAATATTACTACGCCTGGGCCTAAGGCTACTGCATTAACATTCCGAAATACTGTGGTCTAGGCTACGCATCATCTTGCCTCTATGAAAAGGAGAATGCTCAACATTCAAGTTAGAGGACCAATATTACCACTACCGGTGGATTGTATCTCGTTCCGTTCTCGGTCCGACCTCAACTTTATCCTAATCGTAGCCGATCCCGACTACAGTCACTGTACGTCGTATATGACAGATCAGTGCGCGCTAGCGTTCAGAACGTACGTAGACGATTGCACGGAAGTCTGATTGCTGTTGGAATAAAATTTGTCATCTGAATTGGGCTCAGAGAGACGGCGTGATACCCACATCCCGACAGTCATCACCAGTGTTGGAGCACTCGAGGCCGGCTCCGGCCTCGAGGCCGGCCCCGTTGCCACTTTTCCTGGCCTCGGCCTTGGCCTCGACAATCAAATTATGTTTCGAAATAATGATTTTGTGTGGACAACAAATTTCCATGGAGCCAATCCGTTCCCAAGTTTCATAATGAGCGCAATTATGTATGAAATGTAGGTTGACCATGACCAGGGCCATGTTGGAGTGAAAATAGTGCCCAAATAAATTTAACAATGCTTTTACTTTATATGTTCAGCAGGCCTCGGCCTTGGCCTCGGCCTCGGAAGGTTCGGCCTCGGCCTTGGCCTCGGCCTCGGGGGGTGCGGCCTCGGAGGGTGCGGCCTCGGCCTTGGCCTTAGCCTCGAGCAAAATGCCACGAACAAGATGCCTCGGCCTCGGTTTTGGCCTCGGAAGTAGCGGCCTCGACTACAACACTGGGCATCACTACCCAATCCCTAACTTGGACACCGTAATCACCAGTTGAATTGCCACTGAAATCGATACCTAACTGGCCATCAATCGTGACACTTAGATCGGCACTCACATCAATCGACAGATAACTTGCCAGTTAGCTTCACACCTAATATCACGCCAGTGACACATAACCACATCGTACTTCTCGGCTTCCGTACAATAGGGCGGGCAGTCATTTCGACTGACAGACGTTCTTTTGTCCTACGGGCAGTCACGGCCATCTACTAATAGGACTGCCGAGGTGATTACAATAGCCTACTTGGAATATAGGACTGTGCTTGGTGTGTACCTACCTCATTTCATACCAGGTATCAGCTCAATGTATTGCGCTCAAAACTTGCGGTTGTTATTCAAAATAACAACAGAGACGCTCAAGAACTAACGAGAACGCAAGACTGCGAAGTGATTCCTTGATTTGCGTCTGTTTCACATCTAGTGGCAGTACCAGATATGCGTACGTCACAATATAAATGTGTTGTCATGAACCAAAACTGAAACATTTCAGACAAATATTGGTAGGCTATATGCTTATCATAGCGCAACCTTGATCAGATAGAAAATCGAACCACCACCCCAACCCTTCTTGCCATTTCATGTTTTGGGTAGGTCTGAGCAAAACCAAGCCCAGCGATATAAAATTGCCACAAAGGTCCGAGGTAAATTAGGGTGAATGCGATGGAAATCAGTCCCCACATATATGTTAAACACAAATTCCCAGGCATCCTCTTCAAATGCTTCGTAGCAAAGTAACACAGTCTTGCGTTCTTGTTTTATTCCCTCTTCGCTGTGGCCAAATAACATTTTCAGGATTCCTTATTTGTGTTCTGAAATCCTGGATGGTTTCGGGAGACGGGTAAAGGTTGTTCTTAGAGCCTTGCAGTCTTTTTCATAATCCGGCGTCAGAATTGGTAACCAACATCGGGAAGTTGGTGTTTTGGCAAAAAATGGGTTTGTCCAATTAACAGTTGTGTTATTCGCTGATTCTGGTGAATTGCCCAAGTCCGAGTGGGAATTAAAATCTTGCAGGTGTGAATGACTCATCAGCCCAGTGGATTTTTTCTGCGCAACTAATCTATCTCTATATAATGCAAAATTACGTATCTAATTGCTGCAAAACATATTTTGACCAATAAATTGGGGAGATAAATGACCTCCAGCTTGAGAAGAAATGATATCACTGCATAATCTCGAGAGAAATTGTCTAATCATATGACACATTCACCCACACTAAAATAAGACATTCCAGCATTGTGTAGTTTCTTCCACGCCAGTCTTTTCCAAAACAGAGTAAATCTCGCAAAACGAAAACGTCTTAACTACTTTCAACAGGGAGGCCTATGATGAAATCAGTGTATTATGAACAGACCCGCATATTCTCAAGACAGAATCAATGTATTAGGAACGACCCTGCATGACCTTGAAAAAGTGCTCGCGTTGTATAATCTACATATTAGTAACTAATATGTGGATAATTATTAACGTTGGCGGGCCGGATTCCGGTCCTACTAAAACTATTTTACTTCACGCCGAATTAATTGAATCTTATTTCCTTGTAGGTTATCCCTTGGAATATCAACTGTGGTTATTATCATTTTTGTTCATGGTCGTTAATTGTACTGCCCAGATGGCTCGCCTAAAAAACGCACAGCCCATTAGTACGTGTATAGACACGGTTGCTGCAATTGGACTTCAAATATGGGGGCAGACCGTGCCACGATCTCGTCCTAACAAGGAAAATGGTGATAATAATTGAACAACTCAACCCCCATCTGCCTTGGAATATGGACGCACTTGTACGGACAGTTAACCAATCTAATTCTTCATAAATATCACCAACATGCTTGTCCCTTATAAAATATACCTACAACCCTGAATCAACCGTGCAGCCATATTTAGCAAAATCCGAACACATTAACTAATTTGTTTGATGCTCTTGACACCACTGGGGAACAATAGAATATTCAATATAGGGTACGAATATCGTAATGTGCGATTGTTTTTGTCTTTGTTCATGTCAACAGGTCAATGGGGAGTGGGTGAGAAAATGACCTGCTCAATGCTAAATCATCGTAAAAATAACTCTGCCACACGAGAACAATGAATCTAATATGAAAAAAGATCCACTGACCTTTTAATAGATGCAATTATCCATTGACTCCGGAGAGAATATTCGACATGCTCTTCTCACTTATCCATGGAAGGAAAGAACTCATGTGTTCCCCTCGTGGTGTCATCGGACTTGAAAGTTGGGAACACTGAATTCGAGATTCATGCTTATGGAATACATTGTTAACGTAATTCAAGCTGGTAAGTTTCAAAGCAATCTGCTGCAAGCAACACACGTATTGCATGGTTCCTCCCCTTTCCATGCTCAGATCGCGCCCTCGCCGCTTCAGTCGACCACGTGGGACACCGGACACGCCCCGCGGTGACAACAGCCCGCGGGCGCTCCATCGTGACGTCCCACAACGCTATATAGGCGCGGTTTCCGGCAGCCAGATGGCAAGACACACAAAGCCCGCCAGAGCTCCATTCAAATAAATAATCGTTAAGGTAGTGAATGTACGTACACCACTCCCGAAGCAGCCATTCTACCCACTTACACACGGGGCTACTAGGCATACGTACACACAGACTCATATTCAATTCCTCAACGCGTACCTAGAAATACTCGTTAAGGATATGGCCAATTCACGGTTCAGATCGCACCCTCCCCGCTTCGGTCGACCACGTGGGGCCCAGGGCACGCCCCACATTGACGTCAGCCCGCTGGCGCTCGATCGTGACGTCCCCGCGCTATAAGGCACAGTTTCCGGTAGCCAGCTGCTCGAGCGACGAGGTCCGCGTGCAGCAAGACACACAAAGGCCGCCAGAGCTCCCATCAAATAAATACTCGTTGAGGTATTGAATAAAAGTTACCTACATACATACACACACATAATTTAATTTTCTTTTTACCTCTGGTGACCTTAGATGACTTTTGACCTGACCCCAAAACAATAGTGATCTGGTCTTCATTTTTTTCCCCTCAAAAATGACCCCGGTCCACACCAAAATCAACAGGGTTTTCGTCTTGTTCTCCCCATAAAGAAGCTACATACTAAATTTCATCATGATCGGACCAATTATTCTGAACTCATAGTGTTAAAACATTTTTCAGAGTTTCGACCTTTGGTGAACTCAGATGACCTTTGACCTGACCCCAGAACAACAGGGATCACGTATTCATTATGGGGAACCGACATACCAATAATGAGCTTGATCCATTCGCGCGCCCACACACACACGCACGTCTGCATAGATTCACTTTGCCTCCAGCAATGAATCATGAATGCGTTGAGAAAAAAACAGGACCCACGCCCGCTTGATCCATCCGCGCAAACACACACACGCACGTCCGCATTACTGGATTCATTTTGCATTCGGCAATGAATCATGAATGCGTTGAGAAAAGACATGACCCACGCACCCATGTACCACGAGCCATACTCGTGACACCAATCTACCAATGCAAGTTATAGAAAACGGTTTACGGCTGCAGAAATAGAGCTGTGTTGCTCTGCCTTCGAGAGTATCCAAAAACGTGCTTTCAGAATTATTCTCAGGTCAGTCTGCACTCTGCGGTACCTACCGCACTCATTAATATCAATTGGGTTAGCTAAAAAACAATGATGTCCATCAGCTCACTATATGGAGCATCCATCATCCAAGTATATCGGACAGTTCTGTTCCACCCCCCCCCCAATTAATAATGATGATAATAAATGTAAGGCGAATTGGTCAAGCCCACCCATGCCGCAGGTCCACCGTAGCGCCATCAAACCCACATTTGACAGGTTGCGTTGGCAAATCGGTGGTGAAGAGGTCCATGCCTCGAACTGCGGTGTTTAGCTCTGAAACTAACTCCTCACACCGCTCATTTCTCTTGTCAAAAGCAGGTGCACTTGAGAATGACAGTCATGTCCGCCGGTGGTACCAGCCTGACAGCAGCATTCTCTAGCACGCCTGTCTCATTGAGTTCTGGACACTATTCGAGAAAAAGGAAATGCGAGGGTTCGCCGTTGTCACAAATGCAAGAGCCAGGGAATACCCAGGTGAAAAAACAGCGACGCGCGGTAGATAGTACAAAACACAACTTGGGATCCAGTTTAAGCGGGTCAGAACACGTGACTAAGGGATATGACAAACATAGGTTTTGAAGCCACTTAAATGACTGATCTTCAGAATAACTCTCGCAAGAATACAGAAGTACTGAAGTAGGCATTGCAACAGTTGGCAATAAATGACAATAAATTGCAAATTAATTATTCAAACTGCCCAGGCATAAGTCACTTGTACGGCACGTCGACTATACAACTCTCTGAATCATGCCTTATATCGACGACCAGCAAGTCCATCCACTCCATGGTACACTGCCCACAACGGCGCTGCCTATCGATGAAGCAAATGGGCTATGAATTGAACGAATTACTAATATAAATAAATCTAAATCCATCTTGGCACGGTACGTTGGTTTTCGTTTTTTTGTCCAGCTGTGGCGTCGCCGCGGGGCAGTGGGCGCGTGCCCCCTATCAAATATTGTGCCCCCAAGTGGGATTTTAATATTTAAAAAAAAGGTTGTTTGAGTGTTCAAATACCTGTTTCATACTAGGCCTATTTTATTTTTCCTAGCCTTCTCAGGACTACTTGACAAAACAGGGCAGCAATTCAATTATCATCTTCCTCGAACTTGGAAATGACGAAATTGCGCGAATGATGGATGTTGTTGTTTTTGCTCGTAGGCGCGTGGGATGCCAATTGCCAATTGCCTGATTTATATTCCCAGAACAGATGCGAGCATATCGGTTCTTTGGATTTTCGCAAATGCGTTCGAAACCGAGGTTAGGACTCAGGATACTTGAGTAATCAACATGTATGGACTATGGATGGGGTGATGGACAACTTCAGGTGATAGAGATACAGAACTTCAGAAAGTGATTACGGGAGCATGGCAGAAAGTATAAATTAAAGAGAATGCCCAATTCATTATGATTATTGTACCATCTCAACTCATCTGACATGTACAGTATACATATTATTTTTTTGATAGATTGAACATGTTCTCAATTATTAAGAAATTGCATACAACAGTATCACATGGATTTCCAAAAAATTACAATTTGTTCCATTGAGCAATTCACACCCTTCTTGTCATCTTCCCAAAGGATCTATATTATCAATGTTCAACCAAATCAGTGCTAACATTTTCCCACCCGACTTCAAAAAGAAATGATGCATAGTTTGTGTGATGATACAAATTGTAGTCATCCTAATTACGTGAACTGTGATAATGAGGACTCCAACCGATTCATTTTCCAGATTTGTAGCGCTGGAATGAAAAAAGGGTCAGTAAATTTGTTCCTCCAGTTTTTTTTTTCATTTCATCTTTGGTTTCCTTCATAATGCAACTGCTTTGGAATGACATATATATCATATGACATGTCACTGATATACCTACTATAGAGGTAACCCCTGATTCAACCTCTCATAGCACCAATGCTATGTACTCATAAGACCGCTATGAAGGACCTTTGATTTTATCCCTCATACCATCAATGCTATGTTCTCCTATGAGGGTCCTTTGATTTTACCCCTCATAACACCAATGCTACGTACTCATAAAACCGCTACGAAGGACCTTTGATTTTACCCCTCATACCATCAATGCTATGTACTCCTATGAGGGTCCTTCGATTTCACCCCTCATAGCACCAATGCTATGTACTCCTATGACTGCTGTGAGGGTCCGTTGATTTTACTTCTCATAGCACCAATGCTATGTACTCATATGACTGCTATGAGGGTCCTTCGATTTTACCCCTCATAGCACCAATGCTATGTACTCGGAAGACCGCCATGAAGGTCATTTGATTTTACCCCTCATAGCACCAATGCTATGTACTCCTATGACTGTCCTTTAATTTTAACCCTCATAGCACCAATGCTATGTACTCCTATGAGGCTTTGATTTTACCCTTCGTACCACCAATGCTATGTACTCCTATGACTGCTAGGAAGGTCCTCCGATTTTACCCCTCATACCATCAATGCTACGTACTCCTATGGGGGTCCTCTGATTTAATCCCTCATCACACCAATGCGATGTACCCCAATGACTGCTATGAAGATCCTTCAATCCTACCCCTCATAACACCGATGCTATGTACTCCTATGACTGCAATGAAGGTCCTTCGATTCTACCCCTCATACCACCAATGCTATGTTCTCTTATGAGGGTCCTTTGATTTTACCCCTCATACCACCAATGCTATGTTCTCCTTTGACTGCTATGAGGGTCCTTTGATTCTACCCCTCATACCACCAATGCTATGTACTCCTATCACTGCTGTGAGGGTCATTTGATTTAATCCCTCATAACACCAATGCTATGTTCTCCTATGAGGGTCCTTTGATTTAATCCCTCATAACACCAAAGCTAAGAACTGATATGACTGCTATGAGGGTCCTTTGATTTAATCCCTCATAACACCAATGCTATGTTCTCATATGACTGCTATGAAGGTCCATTGGTTTTACCCCTCATAGCACCGACACTATTATATGACTGCTATGAAGGTCCATTGATTTTACCCCTCATAGCACCGACACTATTATATGACTGCTATGAGGGTCCTTTGATTTTACCCCTCCTAGCACCGACACTTTTATATGACTGCTATGAGGGTCCTTTGATTTTACCCCTCATAGCACCGACACTATTATATGACTGCTATGAGGGTCCTTTGATCTTACCCCTCTAGCACCGACACTATTATATGACTGCTATGAGGGTCCTTGGATTTTACCCCTCATAGCACTGACAC
>JAODTT010390879.1:0-12626 GCA_025400115.1 Pentamera pediparva
CTCTATAAACAATTATTTTATATTGCAGAAACTAATCTTTCATACAAATATGGAGAAGTATTGGCTCCCTTGGGCTAATTTATTTTTAAGATTGTTAACCATTATCAGGTTTAATTGTTATTCATTGATTTTGAATGTCCACATTCATTTCACGTGCATACGTCAAGAGCAATAAAAAAGAGGAAAAGAAAAAAAAAGGATGGAAACTCCTTATACACAGGCCTGACTCTCCATAGGGAAACACTGCAGAAAAAGACTAACAAAACCTAGGGTACACAGCTACTTTTTTCGAGAAAACGGTGGCGTTTCAAAATAGGATATTGAAGCTATCTATCTGTTGCGGTGTCGATTGTTAACCGATGCCTGATATATTTCCGTCAAGGTTATTTATATCTACTCCGGAACTTTGGCTTTGCAATTGTGACACGTACACATTCTATTCAACTGTCTTTTTCGTGCTAAATTTGACAATCGGTTCATTGTGGACAACGTAGGGAGACAACGCATTCACATTCAATTTGCCTTACGAATGTCTACCTTGCCTGTCAAACAAATAAACCGGATCGAAAACACAGATTCAGCTTCCCCTCTGCAGCTGTGGAGGAATTCCGTGCTTAATTTAAATAACCAAAGCGGACGCGAGTCGAATTGCAATTATAGTGAACATTTCTTGCAAGAAGGCATTTTATAGATAAACTCAAGTTGACATTGACTTCATAGTATGTAACCTACATGCGAACATGCTGTAAAGAGTCGACGAGTGAGCGCATTCTCACAAATAAATGATAAATCCGGTGCGTCGTCATCCTTGAAAACTATTCAGTCACGGCCCTTTCTGCCCATGCGTAAATTATGATCAGCGGTCTAGAACCGGATGCGAATACAACTGAAACCATTGAAAGGTAAACAACATTAAGTTGTTAGGTTGTTCATTGACCCTTGGCTTGAAATCGTGGTTCAAAAGATCAGTAACGCACGATAGGTGGTGTGTTTAACAACGAGAAATACAAACGATGATCGGGGAGGGAACGCGTAGAGCATGTATTCCTCCATACAAAATCTTCCCCTGTGTTGATTTGAATGCCTTCTTTGAATTATGAATAGAAATCAACAACGAAATCAAGTGACACAGCATGCGATTTACTCAGGCGAAATTAAATGTTGGAAAATACAGATTAGATCCTGACCACTACAAGAAAAGGCAAGGTTGTAATACCATGTCCACTGATTGGAGGGATAAACAAGTAATTTCCGTTCCCTGAGGCAAGAACCATACCGCAATTAATCCGTATGGAAAACAACTTCGTAGGAATGCTTGGTAGTTCAACATTTCCATTTAGGAGATCAGACCCACGGTATTCGTGCGAAATTGGCCGCTAAATCAAAATACAGCATCTCTGCAGGGAAATAGGAACGAAATTCAAGATAAATATTGGAAGGTCGTTGCACGAAGGAAATACTGGACTGTATTTCTCCCATTATGGATGGCCTATATGTCAATTGAGACGTGTCGTTGAAACGTGGACATTGGAAGTTTCACAATTCGCGAAAATTGTCATTGCCTTGGCTGGTGAAGAGATGATACAGATGAAGTTTCAGACTCAATTGAGCAATATATCAATGCGCAGAGAAACCCTCTGGCATGCCAATGAACTCACAATACTCCCGTGCGGACACGGCTTGATAACTTATGTGACCTTCTTCAGTATATATAGGGAGAGGGTCTGGGGAATTTTATAACACGATTAGAGATCAAATACAGGCAATTCCCTCCTTAAATTTCACTCAGAATGGAATAAATAATCAATATACCAATGTTAATGTGTATTTCATTCTGGCAGCTCCCGTTCAGTCAGTTTTGGCAGATTACATAACGAATTGCGTCGACCCTCGCAATTAACAATGATCAAAAATGTTGAACAGTAACCAATGCAATCACGTGTGTTACTCTAACACATACAAACGTACCAAGTATCATATAATTCATGCGAATTTGGAGGTAGACAAGAGCAATCACGGTCCACGTCACATTCTCAACAAGATTACGGTTCGAAACATGGTGCAGTGGTGCCCCTTTCATTGCCTTCAGATTTGACGAAGTACCCATTTATAAGGCGACAAGGTCACTTACTCACCCAACAAGGACGGTTGTTGATAGGCTTTTCTGTGGGAAATCAAATATGGTGAATACATTTCAGTATACCGTCTTTCAGCAATCAATCACTCGATTGTATTTTTATTTTTCGTGAATTGGTTAGAAGAAACAAACAAATTACGCGCTTTGTTAACACTTTGTCAGTAACGCATGCAGTAGTTTTGCAATGTCTTTTAAATTTAACTTAATAGTTAGGACCTTCGCATTTCTATAAGCTGCATAGAGCACCGATCCCGTATATCATCAAGTACTGTTTCACGTCATAATTCAGAGTTCGCCATCCTGCTTTACCCACAAATCCGCTATTCCCGATATATGTGAATGTCCCTAAAATGATACTCTGCGAGCAGTCTCTAATTTGAAGCATTTATTAACATGCGGAATCGTGATAGGCTATGCGGAGCAATTTCCTGACAGGGCAAGCACGCTCGCACCATCATTATTTGTGGAATCTCCTCCAAAATGTCAAAAATGAAAATCACGAAGACTGTTAAAGAAGACGAATGCCAATATCATCAATCATAGCAATTTTAAAATAAATATGTTATTATTGTGATGGCCGTGCCTATGCACCACTTTAATTGTCGCACCCCATCAAGCAGTGAGGAGTGCCTGCTCATGACAGACGATTGCGCCGACATGTACCAACGTACTTCGAATATTCTCAGAGGAAATTACAATTGTCACATCCTTATATAGAGAGGCACTTCCACTCAAAATGAGGCGGTGGATAATGTCTGGAGCTAGTGTGTGGCGCAGTCAACTGGAATCATTTCATTCATCAGAGCGCAAAATATTCTCTCACGAGAGCTGACGGACTTTAGCGTCCGCTGTCGTGTCCTCTGTGAAACAGAACCAAACACATTTATGACTCCACACTAATGAGCAAAACCACATAATAATATCTGGTTTCCTTCATGAGAAGTCGTTCCACAATGCTTAGTTAAACTAATATACCGCCGTGACTTTTTCTTCGAAACAAAGTGTTATTTGATAGCCCTGTGGTCAGTAATTCTACCATGTGCATACAGCGCATTGTACAGGCTAGCGCCGTGGGTCTAAACTCGCCGTACGTTACACAACGCTTGCTTTAGGGAGGAAATACAAATAAACACACAGGTTTCGCGTCAGATGCTGAAACAGACGTCAGATTCTGAAACAGTCAGTTCATATTGTGCAAACGTCTTGGCATGCTATCTTGCACTATATCACTGCCTAACATCGATACCATGGCGCCTTACGGGATACCCTGATTAATGGAAACAGGCACGATCTCCGACAATCCCGGCGAGTATGTAGCTAGTCGCAGTGGGCGCAGGGTGTACTCAGTTTCCTCACAGGTCCCCTATTATTGCCTGAGTGGGGTGGAGCAATGGAGATAAAGCGACGTGCCTATAAGGCTCATCGGCAGTCGGGATCTCTACCGCTCGATCTAATCCGAATAAAGTTGTTTTAATTCTTCGAAAGTACGCGAATGTATATACATGTAGGTATAGCGTCGTATATCAATGATAATGAGGCGTTTAGAGGTGCGGTTGGTTTGTCATGCCGATCTACGTGGCAATGTGCAGAGTTCGTTAGTCAAGCTAAGGTGACAATTTAGTTGTGCTAATTAATCCCCGTGAAAAACGATTAAACACAAATGATGAATGCTCAACGTACGTTTTTAGTTATTAATGAACATTGTATAAATGTTATGGATGAATTGGCACAATGGATTTATAACTTCATCATTTCACTGCGCTATCATAGCTGCAGTGGCACAATACTCAGCCTGTCCTGAAATCATCCAACCTTTGCGAGCGGTTACAGTTAAAGAGACGTTCCCTCCAATCACCATGGTTTTAGAAAGCCAGACAGTGTTTATGGCCTTCATCAGCAGGCTGTCGTCATGTGCCCGCCGTGCCGAAGGTTTTCCCTAATTTCGCAAAGACAATGCCTCATTGGTCCTGTCTCCCGGTCCTCTCTCTCTTACCATTCGTTGATGCACTTGTTGGGGTTGCTTTTCGCGGATTCATGTTATGTTCGGTTATGTTATGCCTATAATAAATATTTGCCATTTTGCCTGCTTTTTGGCAGCGGCTATAATCGGGTGCATGTCTATCACAAACAAAATGATTATACTTTTCTCCATGGCTTGCTAGCATTATTACCTCCTCAATTGATTTACTTCAACTTCAATCCAGAGGCGGCAGAAGCTCCTGAAAAGTGGAGGGCACACCTGGTCCCTGAAGGGGCAGTACTGCATGTAAAACATTATATTCGCATTTTTCAAAGAAATGTAGGTCGCGTGCCTCTTTGTATTATCTATATTAAACAGATACATCAGTCAGAAAAAACGAATTAAGATTAATTCGAGTCACCTCGCGTGCCTAATTTACAGATATAGTGAACATGTTCGTGCAAGAAGGTTATACTCAAGGTAACATTAGCCACCTATTAAGCAAATGAGCAAATGCTGTGATTAACAGTCATGAACACCGTTTCGTCTTAACGCATTAAAACAAATTCGAATTTATCTACATTGCGGTGACTCCCGAAGCGTCGTATTCATTGTATAACAGGAGACGACGACGGTTCAATTGCACTTTCCGTTATGAGCTTCGTTGGAAAACGTTCTACTAACTGCCCTCTCTGAAAATGTCTCATTCGGAATCGGCCCACTCCTGATTCAAATGTATTACTATAATAAGCGGGAGACTGGTAACGCACAATTTATGTTAGGCGCAACAACCGGAAACACGAACGATTCCTGGAGAGAAATGAGTTCCACAGAATGTTCATTCGTGCTTCATCGTCCACTCTTATTAGGATGTCAATGCCTCTATTTATTCCTGAATGTCGACAACCTAATTGAGTGAGGCAGCACATAAATCACTCAGGCGAAATTAAATGTTCATACTCGATCACTACGAAGCGAACCAATAGTTCAATCTTTGTTCACTGATTGGAGGGATGAACGAGTTATTTCCGTTTTTGAGGCCTTGCGTATAACGCAATTATTCCGTATAGAACAGCAATCCGTGCAGAAATAGTGTAGTACAGTAGTGACCTGCAGCCGTCGGTATTCCTGCAACTGTTGAATTGTTATACAGTAGCTCTGCAGGTGCAGGAGAATGAGAATAAAAATCAGGTAAATCATTGAAAGGTCGTTGTTCAAAGGCCTAACTTTCGGCGACATACCTCCCGTTGTGAATCGACAGCATGGGAATCGAGACGCTTAGCTGCTCGTGGAAATTATGATTGTATATGTTATATAATAGTCTCGTGGATGTGAATGAAAAGATTCATTCAACACAATATCGTCTGAATACATGAGGCTCATAGTTGGTATATGTGTTCTCCGTGATGTGGATGATCCCACTTGTTTTGGGTTAATCCGAGTCCCGTCATATGAAGTCAACAGAGGTCATTGTTAGAAGTCCTTGTTACCACGTTCAGCTATGCTTAGTCCGATCACGTTTTCCGGTGCAGTTAATGCGCACTGTCCCGTAAGGTATTCTCTGATTGGCCAATCTTATTGTATTGTACCGATTAGAGTACTTGTTGGGGTTGGGGATTATGGACTAGAGTTAGTGCAGCCAATCATGAACATTCTTCCGAGCAAGTGCGCATCAGCCCTTCTTGGTGTAGACCGGGTGGGTACACCCTTTTGACAAAATACATGAGAAATTTGTTGGAGAAAGTATATTTTGCTAAGTTTTAGCTTGTGAACATAGAGATCAACGCAGAAAGAAATCACTAAGCCTTTTGGTGTTCAAGTTGAAAGTTCCTCTTCCTGGAAAACTCTACATCAAAACATGTCCTCATAAAATGTTGGTTCTGTTTGTTCTAAACCAATTCTGACCGCAAATAACTGAACATTCTTAGTAACTTTATTGAAGAACAAATTTCCTTGGAGGTACACTCAACGAGAGCATGTCCGTATTTTTTTTTATGTAATCGTTCTTTAGTACCAAATGCAGGCCCAGGCTCTTGAACAGACCTGATTGTTGCAGTGTAGACAAGATGGAGATCGTTGCCCAGTGTTTGAGGCGAAGGCGTAACATCTCTTGAAGCCTATTGTTTTTGAGAAAAACAATATTACCACCGTCTCACAACAAATTACCAGGACTTCCCGCAATTGTATGAAACACCAAATTCAACAGAATGAACGTCTAATACATAATGATAGATTAACCACTTTCGAACCCAACTAGTTACTGTTCATCAATCAATCGTCCAAAGGCGACAACATGGATTGCATGCGATAGCATGGTGCATTTTTTGGTGTCAAACACTCACACTCTGAGGCGAATAAACCCGTTTAGCTATGCCATTTGATTTATCCTGAAAAGTTCGATGGAATAAACATTCATAGCATAACTTTCTAGCCAAATGATATGGACGTTCTACATCAAATTTAAACTTACTTTGAATTTGACCTGACACCTACCAAAATCAATAACTGTTTTTCTTCATTGTTGTTATTATTATCCTCACTAACTTTCAATCTAATTAGTTTTCCTGAATCTATCACCGTTGACCTCAAATGGTCTTTTTCAACTATCTTACAATTATTGTATCGCGAGAAAGGTCGTCTGAATTCTACTACAGGTGCTATTGTTTTTGTACTCCTCACTAGAGAGCGTCTCAAACTGTCAGTTTGATCAAATTAATAAGACTTAACATGTTTGCATCGTTCTCAGATTTTGGCATTTGTTGCCTTCAATGACTTGAGAGCTTCACCCAAACATGACATGCTGAGTTATCGCGTTTGCATGCAAAGTGGTTGACATACGTGCATATCCACCCACATGCGCACAGGGAGCCGCACATACATATACAGGTCTACCTTGTAATAACCGACAAAAAAGATTGTTGTTGTTTTCCTTGTATTTGCAGACTGATCCATAACTTTCACAATCACTCTTTTGTGTTTGTACCGGGACAATCTATTTATTTAACTCTCGAGAACATTTCAAACCAAACTCACTTACATACATACTCGTATTGACTACATAGATTATGTAAACGAAGTCATAATTAAACATATAATTCCATGAATAACCAACAAATGTAAGTTCCAACACCACACGAATGTCAACGCGGTTGGACTGCACTGGTATAGGAGGCGCCTAGAAAGACATTCTGTGTTTTGTATCAGGTGGATGCTTGAATTGACAATGAGCAATTCATTGCTGATATATAGTGAATCTGTATAAAAACTACCGTTGAACGACGTCATTAATATATACGTGGTTAATTCTTGATGTCAATTGTTACAACATTTGAACCAACTTACCATGATAATTTACATTGGAAACGCTTTACTGTTTTTTTAGATGTTTCCGTGTGAAAGCAGTTGAAACTGCAACGTCCCCTTCAGTTGCTTTGTGCACATGTACATCAAACTATACTTGTCGATTTGATGATCGTAAGAAGCGCTGGACTCTCATGCCTTATGCGTCATTCAAGATGTGGTGAACTTCAGGTCAAATATCCGTCAATCTGCCCGTCCTCTACGTTTCTAGTTCGATTTGCTCTTCTTCGACTTGTTCCGATTCAACATCCTCTTCATTGATGTTGCGATTTCGTCAATGTAACTATCATGCGATTCATGACGGATATATTACAAACCTGGTGCAAGAGCTTTGCAATTATCGAGACTTTTGAAAGCAGAAATGCAACGGGTCACTTTCGTGTACATATATCTGGCAATATGTGATAAGCGGGGTCATTTTGACAAAAGCCGTCCATAACGACGACACCTGCTGTACATATATTGTACCACCCATCCACTTCTGAAGTTCACTAGCAGATTATGTCTTTTTACTATAGAGAAAGAGCGCCATCAGTGCTGTGTGTACAGTATATTTGAAGACAAATTTGTATATGTATATACTATGTGATAAAACAAAATAGACATGATGTAGGCTGATTATGCACTTCATCTGATTGATTGGAATTTAGATGTCTAACGTACACTTATTCCTTCAACATTGCTTTTTTGTTACATCCAATTTTGATGATATCTGGTTTCGACCATTCCCAATAGTTCCGTTTGATTTGCGAAAGTTATTTCAGAGTGATTACATCACTGGCTACTGAATTTTCTCATCAAACGTTCTCTGAAACAAATATAACGAGAATTTAGATGAAGTCCGTCCTCAAGTGATTTCGACGGAACTTCGCTTCATTGATTCAACTGCGTCCGCGTTCTTTTTCATGTTTTGAGACCAAAACGTCGCCCAGAAAAGTATCGACGAATGGAGCAGTGGGTGGTTGGCTGGAGTGATTGGATGAACATATAGACTACCTATGCAATTATTGCTATCCGCTTAGCAATATCCTTTTCCTCCTATAGCTGTACTGAAATACTCAATATTCTGAACCAGTCTAGAGCTACATATAACTGCAGTATTTAGGTGAAGAAATGTCCAATGCATGGGCGAACAAGTACCGCCCAACAAGCTGTAGAAATATGTCGGTGCTGATAGCCGATCAAAGCCGAACTATATTATCTGAGAACAGCAGCTATTGAGAATAGATATTCCGATAATTATTCTGTTAAATAAAAATAATCTTATTGAAACTGCACACACACATCAGCACACATAAACACTCGCACTGACGCACACCTTACACACACGAGCGCAACAAGGACGAAACAGGAAAAGCTTTGCTGTTTCAAACACACCCCACTCGCAATGAATCATTCTGTCCATTAGACCATACTACCACCAAGAGGGTAAAATATGTCATAATTCAAACGATCCAGTGCCCTACAACTGGATCAAAGGCCGTAGGCGCTGCTTGTTAGATAAGTTTGAACCATGAGTTACCTGTGACACCACATGAAGACCTCCAAAGTGCATATAACAATTCATTCGGTGCTAATTAATGTAACCGTAATCCTGTTATCATGAGAAGGTTTATGTACATTTGGAGCATAACTATCGCAATAAGCATATGCTTTGGATATAAGACCTTTGGACATTCGGGAATGCGGAAATAATAAATGATCACAATGACAGTCAGTTAACTTCTAGCATTCAGTTCTCCCCGACACCATGCACCTTGAAACTTGCATTGCATCCCACTCGACATCTGCCATTCCCACAGCATACCTCTGTACATAGTTCACAACACTAATTGCCAGGAGAATAAATTTTATAAAATAAAAAAGTTCGGTTCACAGAAAATCCTCAAAACCCCTGCTCCGAGGCTGGGAGACTGACGAGAGCGGGCACAGTGATGTGCTGAACATAGATCACTCACGCGCAACATCTGATCATTACATCATACCGGTGAGGTAGAATAAAATGTTATAATTGATTTGATTGCTACGGGTTCAGGAAGCCAATTTCAACACTCCAGTGCAAACCAATGTATAAGTGGATGAAAACAAATGCAGGTATTTGTTGTTGCTCTGTGAGGTTGGAATTTGAAATGTGAAACTAGGTCTATCTGTACCAATGTAAAAATAACTGAGCGAAACAGTACAAACCCCCACAGCACCTGGAGCACTAATAATTTTTGATAGCACATGTGACTCACGTGTGCTGTACGTATGGGAGCTGGCCAGTGGGCACTTCTATAATTAAAAGGTTCAGATCATTCGAACGAGGAACCCAGGAGGGGAATATCGAACGTGAATGTGACACATTGAGAGGAGCGAATGATGGACAAGAGCCACAGGTTGTGCACATTGTTCTTATCCACAACATATGTACCAGAGAGGACGCATGTTTGACACTAGCGGTGAATTTGTTGAATCCGCAGTCCGGCGGGAAAGCAACATTTCGAGGGAATAAAAAATCGTGACGTTGATGGGTGTGATGTATTTTCTTCGAAGTTGGTATTATATGTACCGTAAATTATGAATTATACCATCGCGCACCCTACTGGGAATGTTTAGGCAATTTCAATCTCCAGATGGAACTACGAAACCCATTTGTGCAGTGCTGACTACCCTGAATGCCTGACCACCTTTGCCGAATTTGAGGAATTCCACGACGACTACTATTTTGCTATTTGTTAGCGCTGATTCTACCACTGTAACCACACAGGTGTGGTATTGGTGGTAATACATTTAAAACAGCTTCAGTAATCGCCCATAACTTATGTTGGCGACCATTATATGTATATGCTTTTATTACAGTGAAGAACCAATCTGAACAACGTTTGTTCCTTTCGGTGTTAGGTACTTAACTTAAGTAGGTAACTAAATATGAAAAACACTACTTACCCTAAGTTCGCTGCTGCAACTCTTACGCAGCCATAGCCCAGGAATAATTAGGTGTGGAACTCGTACCAAGGCCCTGAACTATTCAACCCAACCCAGTCCGGGGCAGCAGATACCCTGCTAGTTTTGTTTAACTTAGTAAATATGAAATTAATGCCTAGCTTTGCTATTTCCCAAAGCCAGAACCAATGCCATAGTAGGGCTGCGATACAACAATATAGCTAGGATGGGAACCTACCAATGAGCGCTCAATAGT
This sequence comes from Pentamera pediparva, assembly GCA_025400115.1. Taxonomy (NCBI): domain Eukaryota; kingdom Metazoa; phylum Echinodermata; class Holothuroidea; order Dendrochirotida; family Phyllophoridae; genus Pentamera; species Pentamera pediparva. Next base: position 10,639 of record JAODTT010390879.1, read on the forward strand.
TGGCCTAAGCCTAGCCTATCCTAGTCAAATCATTGGGGCACTAAACGCTGCCCATAATACTGTCAATTTGCCCTACAATTATAATGTGAAAGAAATTCTTGATAGTTGACTTGATATAATAAATGTTTCTGCCTCTGGCCTGTAGAAAAGATTTAGGAAGAGGGCTCTGGATCCAACTGCTCCAATTGAGGTCCACACTGGCTGGTTGTCAAAGATGGAGTAACCATGTGCTGCATTGCAGCATGTACAGCTTCCACATATCAAAATACTGACCTCGTTAACATAAAGGTCAAATCAACATATGATGAATATTCACTGGAAAAGTTATAGATAAAGGCAGTGCAGGTAAATTCACTACAGTACCACATATTGAAAAGACGTGTCAAGTGTACACGAGGCCGAGACAGACATCAACCTTAGTAAACAACACAGTTCGTAAATCCAACTTCAACTATTTCAAAGTTCATTATTTACTTAAATTAGGCTTTCAGGGATAGAGGCGACACTGACTCACAGACATTGTTCTCTCGCGATGGTTTGCCGTCATTAAATCAAACGGAAGAGCGTATGCCCTGTTTGTCAACTATCTTAGGTGTAAATCACTGGAGCAGTAGAGAAATCCATCGAGGCAGTCGGTGCGTACGTTGGGAAGTTGTCGCTATTTCCTACCAAACTAACCACTATCTTCCAATCCATTTCGGAGACTTGGACTTCTTGGTTAGTGGAGCCATACCGGAAAATTAGGTATTAGCTTCGACAAAATGGTTCATTCATCATTCATATTTGAAACATGCCTTATGCAATGAACAACTGGGACAGTGAACGAGGGTGGCATCCTGATCTGTCAGTATTCACAGCCGCGAATTGACAAAAAAAATTATTTGAAATCTCAATATATCTCAATATGGATAGTTCAGAATAGATTATTAAATTGTACCGTTTATTCATATTCAGGTTTCCTTGCTCTATATATACTGGTGGTTACGTGAGCGGTTGCTAGCAAGCAAAGCATGTTTAAATAGTTTGAACAAGCGCGAAGTGTCCATGGACTACCAACAAGGATGTAACCACACACCCCAGACATATTGCAATTTGTCTTCACTTCATTACTTCACAATTCCGCGCATCGTTTGAAAGTGTATGCCAGTTAAACATATCTGTGATAGGCAGTATGAGAGGCCCACCATGATGTTCTTGTAGTTATGTGACGCAGTTGTAACCTGAAATTTCGATAGCTATTGTAGAAGCCATGAATAAAATTCAGTAAAACTATGTTTACAATCTGTTACCTAAACTCCCGTATACGTTTCCATTAGTGTTTGAACTTTCAACGCGCGTGGTTCTATGACATAGACAATGGCTAGTTTCTCCTTGGACGGTTCAGATTACTTCGATCAGTCATCCGCAGAAATGTCCAAATATTATATATTATAAGTTATACGGTATCAGGTACCCATAGTTACTCCTTATCGATGGCAAACAATTACCGGTACCTGTATATTTGCTAGTATACACTACATGATCGGCTGATCTGGTAAAACATATTGACACATACTTATATGAACTTGCATACATGACGTGCTCTCCATAGACATGTATATTTCATTTCATGTTTGCATGAATTAATCCGGTACACACCAATTGAGTTCGCTGTTCACTCCCACTCGGTTGTTATGGACACACTATTGCTGATTAGAGTACAGCAAGGGTCATCTCTTCTATTATTTAAGTAGAATATACTACTAAATACACATAAATCGGAGCAGTTCATCATATATTTGGGAGGTCTTACTTGGTGACGATTCCACTCTACAATTATTAGGGTCTGGGAGCGGCTGTTCAGGTGTAGTACTAGATAACATTGGCCTAGTATAGTCCAGCAAGTTATACCCTATCGAAAGGCACCTGCAACAACAACGGGTTTCGTAGAGGGTCATTTTCCGTCATGATACCAACCTGAAAGCGTCTTCGTAGGGCGCGGAAACGTT
>JAODTT010391990.1:0-12617 GCA_025400115.1 Pentamera pediparva
TCTGATGAGCCTTGTATGATAAGAAAATGTATCTCTCCAAACTGACTCACAGTTGAAGATAACATAACACAGACCTACTATTATGCAATGTTTTGTGTGATGTTGAAGAAGACATGTTCAATGCGAAATGCAAAATTGACTAACGTCTCCAAAAGACTGTCACACAAGGAAGAAAACTCACCGAATTGTAAAGAAAATACAAATGTAAGTGTTAGTTGACTTCAAATTGTGGAAATCTCCTATCGACATTAATTTTATCCTCTGCAATTCCAAATCTTAGTAACAACATATTTGCAGCCAGTGGTAGCCCAACTGTGTCAATTCTTTGTTGACGCTTGTTTTGTTTTCTTTTAGATTTCCGTTGATATCAGAATTGGGCGAATTAATTCAACACAATCACGAACTTGGGGTTATGGCTCTAATTAATAATTTGGAACCGCCGTGTTTCTTCCCTCGAAAGGTAAAACCAACTGACAACCCTTGACGTCAGCCTCAACGGTTTATTAACGCACATTCCATTCAACCCTGTCATACTTCCACTGGGATTACTGGCGGCAAAAGACTAACATCAGCTAACGAAAAGTTAACGTCACAATTGATTGAGTGCCGTGCCCGACACACGTTCCGCGCCTGCGCGGCTCCTCCAGCTGTGCTGATTCGTCGGAGGTCGACAGTGATACCGCTGGCGCCGTCATACGCGCGGGTTGATTGGAAGCATGATTACAGGATAGACCAGCCCGCATTCCAAGCGTTCAAACTCGAAACTAGAGGGAACAGCAAGAGGCTGTGACAGATTTATCAGTGGCGGGACGATAGCAGTTATAATATCGAATGGATACAGTACGGCATATTGCACTGCCAACATCACACGCAGTGTATTATAAAGTAAGAAAACGATATTGAACTCCATCACTCAGTTGCTCGGGCTGCGATGTATCACTGTTTCCAGCGGGAACCATCTCATGGATATCGTTTATTCGCTTGGATGGAATATAATTGGATTCCAATAAACTTCACGTACACGCTCACAGTTGAGTCAGAGTGGATATACATCATAAACGGTTTCCTAGAAAGATTCAATATTTGGCCGTTATCTATTGCTACATTATTAGGATGAATCATTTCTAAATTTGTGTCGATGCATGTTAGTTAGACATTCTCGAATTGTAAACTGCTTCCAGATGGAGATTATTGAGGATATTGTTTTCCATATTGTCGATAACATTGTGTTATGACACCGATAACTCGGATGCGAATTTATTTTGCCATGGAGGCATATCTCTCCCAACACTATCGTTCGGCATAAGGCACGGTGGGATGTTATTTGATTGCACCCCGTAGGCCTACTTACGAACTTGTCTCAGGCTATATCAGTTCGGTAACAACAGGACTCGGTTAGTCCAAACTAGTGGTATATGATACGGAATATTTGTTCGACAGAGGCCAAATGAACGCCACTTGTTTTCATTTTATCGTCACATGCCAATATGTTGAAACGAATATTTCGATTCGTCAGACAAATTAACACTTCATTGTGAGCTTGCGCATCGACGTCATTCTTTAACGGTGAGAATGTGAGTGAATTTAACTATATATACGATATTCGATTGGAATTACACTGAGTATCGGAAATCTATATAGTGTAGAACACCTGAAATCTCTCGATCTTCGGGATCAATAGAAACACCATTAGACATATCACAAAACTTACTCTGGATTGATATCGCACAACATACCCGAGAATCGATTCAAGAGAACGTCTCGCAACTTCATTGCTGTGTTATAACCTGATAACTGTTTAAAAAATTTCAATTAATTTTTTCAGGATATTCTCTATGTAATACATTTTGCCCTCCCTGCATACATGGGGGACATATTTCGAGTGAATTGCGGAATTCCGTTCGTCGATCATGGATGAATATACCTACGCGTTGACACATATTATTGTTACACTGTGTCTCTTATCATCAGTCGCATGGACACTCACTTGTCCTAGGATGTGCGTCTGCGATCGAAGGGAGCGTATGGTTTCCTGTAGCCTCGCGGGTTATTCCGACACTATCCCGTCAGATGACGTGCCCCTGACAGTTCGGGTCTTCGAACTAACAAATCTGACGATACCTTATTTCGATGACAGCTGGTCCCAAATGGGGCTCCGATTGAGGGAAATCCGTATAACCAACTGCACCATGATGAACTTCTCCGAGGGAGCACTTGATAACTTCGATCGCTTGAGACTCTTGCATATCAATATGAACTACTTGACTACTATTCCGATCACCATTCAGAAATCCACGAGTATCAGGGAACTGAATATCTCTGATAATTGGATACATCAGTTCTACCCCGGAATGCTTGATTCGTTAACTGAGCTAAGGATCCTCGATTTATCCTTCAATTACATATATGTACTTCATGAGATGATATTCACGCCGTTGAAAGAATTGAGGGTGCTGAATTTATCACAGAATCTGATACAGTATATCACCAACACGACGTTTTCAAATATGACGAAACTTGCAGAGTTAAACCTATCTTTTAACGAAGTTCTTTATTTATCTTCTGGATGGCTAGACTCTCTGATAGGATTATGGTACCTGGATCTCAACACTATGCTATCACCCAATGCTTCGTATGAAGATGTGAACAACTTGGTACGTCTTTCAAATGGGCTCGCGTTTACTAATCTCAAAGACCTTGACATTTCCGCAAACCAAATTTCAGAGCTTCCCTGCGATGTGTGGTATACCATGCCAACTTTAATAAGCTTGCACATCGATAAATCTCACATAACTTCCATTCCATCACTGTGTTTCTCCAGTCTCGAAGACCTTCAGGATTTGTGGATCATGCAGGGAAGGATATCGAGTATTGGGTCTCAAGCGTTTTCAAACATGTCACACCTGCGTGCAGTCGATCTGTCGAAAAATAGTATTCGCACGCTGCCTAACGACATCCTTGAGGGTCTCACACTTCTCTCTGAGTTCACTCTCAACTTTAACAGAATAAGACACCTTCCCAAAGAGTTCCTCGTGCTCAACCTCATTGTGCCGTTTCGATTGAACATTATCAGCAACCAAATACAGAAAATTTCACCCAGGGCATTCAGCTCTGTGCCCACTCTATACATGCTTGATCTTGCTAATAATGGACTGACGTCTCTCACCAGGGAGCTAGAAAGTGCATCGTCGCTGACCGCCGTGCAGTTGACAAATAACCTGATCCACTACGTGAGCGACGACGCATTTTCGAACAATCCTGTTTTATCATTGATCATCCTAAAGAGGAATCGACTGCAAACTTTGGCAATCGATCAGTTTCTTAACATCAGTACGTTGGAATTCCTTCAACTGCGCCACAACAGCTGGTATTGTGATTGCAGACTCCGGTGGATGCATCCAGATCAGCATGACAAGGAACCGATGAGGAGTCAAATGTGGTTGGATACCTCGAAAATTAGGTGCTCTGCTCCAGGAAAGTTAACAGGCGTTCTCATCAGCAAAATCAAGTTTTCCTCGAATATGATATGTTCGTCATTCCCCCCACCTCTGACCATTGAGCTAATAGTCGGGATATCACTCTCCATCGTCGGGATGAGTACGGGACTCTATGTCGCCCAGCTGTACTGCAAGGCACGCAAAATGGAGAAACATAGCAGAGACCCGTCAAAATGTATCCCCTAAGTGCTATGCCTCAATAATGGTGGTGGAGTAGCCGCCCGGTGTGAGTTCGTCATAAGAGACGACTAATTTACAAAGATGTACGGAATACTTGAGGAATAGTTGTCGTGGTTAGGAGCCGAAGCATCGCGACCCACAATACAGAGGTCTAAGAGGTATACATGTCTCGCTTGGGAAAGTGACTGCACTTGAAAACTGCGCTCACGTCCGTCGGATGGGGACGTTTCATGGCGGTCCTGATAGGGAGAATCTAGCTCTCCTGCCCCATCAGGCTCTGGACACTAGCTATTCGAGAAGAGAAGGCGAGAATTCGCTGATGTCTATCCACTCCACGGCATACTGCACGCGGTGAGTGCAGCGCCTCTGCCTAAACCAGATTCGTTATAAATGGGGCGTTGCATTCTATCTAAATCTAAAACTACAGAGGTTCAATATCAGGTGGACCATACCAAAGACCGCAAAATGACACTTACATTTCGCGCGTAATGATCCGTATAGTAACGTGTAGGATGAATGCTGTAGTCTAAAAACTGCAGAAAGACGTTGGATGCTCTCAGCATGAACGAGAAGGTTGTCACTAGGCGTAACACCAGATATTGGAACTTTAACTGTGCGCTGAATGTGTACGACATTCTGTAATGAACTAGGATTGAGTGAAAAGCAAGCTTGGTCCCACTGAAAGGCTGGAAAACCACTTCTTATGATGGTACTGGGCGTTGCTCTCGTAAAATACGTGAAATGAGGATACTGTAATAGACTGGCTTGCAATCACGAGTGCTTAATCTCGGAATCAGCATGGGTGGGCTGGGCGTTGCAGAATACGCTCGCGGTATCACCTGTATGTCGTAAGATGCGACTGAAAGAGGACACCGTGGAACGCGAACTTGTTGATAGGTGAATGAACATCTCATAATTCAATTAAAATCACAAGGCGAGACCATTTTAGACTATATGACCCTATCTTCGTCAAGTGAGTAACGTATGCTGTCATCCCGGCGTAGTTTCATTTGACTATGCCTTTACACACAAACATAGTAATCTTGGACAATTCGTCAATTGTCAGAAAAAAGTTGTTGTTATCCCTGCGATAGCCTAAATGAATGATTCACGAATTCTACCTATCATTTCACTTGTAACGCAACTTCTACCTAGTGACTTCATTTGTCTATTCGTGATAGGCACTGTGCCATGAGAATAATTTCTTACAACGAAATCTTCTCCCACATTGCAGGAATCTGTTACTATAACAGCTTCCATACGGGACTTGTCAAAAACACTTGAAAAGTATCCTAATACTAATAGTATCCTAACGATCCTAACAATGTTTACTCTATACGATTTATGTGTAAGAATCAGATATGTTATAATAATTGCGTTCTTTGAGCAATACCAATTGTCATTTCTTTCATCCTAACGATTCATTTCACAAATGTTATTCGACATATGTCTTTGTAAAAAAGGTTATTCTGAACATAGCTGGGTTGAGGAAATGCAAGCAGAAAATACTTACACCCGTCGTCGTTGCTGACATTCGAATAGGATGATTTCACATATTTGTCTGTTCAGACTTTTATCTTTATACAATGGAACTTACGTGATAATTTACTGGATTATTCCGTAACAGTACGACTGCACATAACATACCAGTGTGAGTATCTGTACATGACATGCTCAGCACATGTCGTCAAGTTAATAGAATATTATCACTGCAAATATCAAAGGGTCATATCTCATGTTAATTTGCCAAGATACATCATTGATGGTGGTAAAATTATTTGGTGATCATTAACTCGGGTTCAGGTCCGTTCCGTGGAAACACCTCCGGGTGGCAGTTTTCACGCAGAAGCCAGAGTTAAAGTATGATGGGCGCAATTTTAGATTGCGACGTTGCTGTCAGTTTGTGTAGGTCAATGGCTAAACTAGATTTGAATGACTCGATTTTAGGGGCCTCATGGATAAAATGCCATTCTCCAATAGTTCTAGAATACAACAAAATAAAGTGTTATATTGTGTATTCCGCAAGATCTAATAGAGTAAATATGACTGTTTCCGTTTGATGAAGGCGGGTACAAGTAGCAGACAATGAAAACGATAATTGTGTTGTTTACAACATAGGATAGAAGGACGATGCACTCATTCACTGGTACAAACGCAATAGACAATTTATTTTGGTGTTCAAGCTTTATATTGCATTTTAATTCAGCCAGCTTGAAACTAGCTTTGATCAATACATCAAAATGGAATTTCGTCCCAATCGTCCGTTCGGAAAGAGCATGCTCCAGGTAAAACACCGATACTTGTCAAATTATCAAACGCAATCTCTTCTTATCACCAGAGCATAACACACCAGCTGATTACCTGTACCCATTTTATCTTGTGAACCTATAACACGGATTCCAAAAGGGAAAGAAGACAAATTGTTTTCCCAGCGTGCCCGGTTTTCGAAATAGTGCCCAGTTCATCTATGGAGTATATTGCTGAAGTTGATCGCCTATAGCTTCGCGTACACTTAAGAGGTGAACGTGGTTATCTAATTAGGCCTTGAGGAAATAATCCTATTCGGTTCCACAGACAATGGAAACCATACCCACAACGAAGCGCTCGGTGTAATCCAAAACGCCTTGTTTGTCTCCAAGTTGTGAAATATTAATCTCGCTTCGAATATCAGCCGCTGGGCGGGGAATGTAATTTGACAAATGGATTGGCGGATTGGGTAACCTCACAACGCGGAGCAAGTGAAGGGACCAAAAGTAGTTCATTCCTCCCAAGCGACTAATACAAGTGGTGTCATCCTTCTTCTCATTGAGGATTCAAGCAATTCAATTCGGTGCGTTATTACGATTGGATGGAATTCCATCGTGACTGACCAATATCACTTTAGAATAAAGAGAATGCAGCTTAGATTCCCGCTTATATTATACTCTTTACTTCAATTGTTTTTGTCTTGTATCTTGGTCGTAGAAAGACGAATCAAAGTATTATTCACAACGATAATGAACTCCTCAATCCATGAGAAAGGGTGGCACTTATTCTATCACATAGTGCTCCTTGCTAGTGGTGGATCCAGGAACATGAATGAAAGGGGTGGCACACCTTTGACTCGGAGAAAAAGTGTCCAAGATGCGTTCCCCTGCAATTTTATGAATTTTCCTGCGATCTTATGAAAAAAATCTGGCAAAAATATAGTGCCCCCCTTCACGTCACGGAATGGACATCAAGGCTCTGTTTATTGCCAGCCTGGTGAAAGAGTTACACTATCTCATGAACTGTAATGCAGTAATTCCGGATTTTTTAGATTACATACTCGTACAACTGATGAAGACCGCAGAAGACAATCATTTACATGGGCAAATAGGCTAAATATTACATTGCGTTTTTCTGATATGGGCAAGCACTGTGTAAACTCAAAGGATCATCATTGTGTTGCCCCGCTCCCAATATGAAAAGAAAATCGAAAAACTAACATCCCCCAGGATGAAATAAGGTACAGTTTGAAATTCATTCCTTGGACAAAAATTACGTAATGATCATTCTGAATTTTAGAGTTCTCCCAAGCCAACATTATTATTATTATTATCAGTGGTGTGATGATCGGGCTCGGAACCCAGAGATGACGGGTTAGAAGACCGAGCGAAGAGTGTTTGGTTCATCGGTCTGCCAGGTAGCGCGAGTCACTGGCGAGTCACTGCCAGAGTTAATTTGCTTAGGCGCGAACTCTAATTACCGATCATCGCGCCAGTCAATTCTGGCTGATGGTGCGCCCTAGCCCACTCAGCTGTAATGAGTACCCGGTGTAAGCACTTGGGAAGGAAACTGCTGTCAAGGCTGCACAAGTGTTGTCGTCTGAACATTAACAGCAGGTAGGATCGGGCCGAGGTGCCGGTGAGATGAGCCAGCAGCCAAGCGCCATCTGCAGCGTATGTCCATAGCTTTCTTTTTCACCCTCTGAAACTCAATCGAGCGATTTTCACTCGTGCGCTTTTTAGAAGGTAGGGTATATGGTTATACTCATTCATTCTTGTTACAACACTATCCAACATGCCTTCATCTTGATATGTCACTAAGCATTAATAAATTACCGACTGTTTAATATTATTAACCAATGGTCATATGAATTCGACATCTATATTGAGGAAGGCGCTATTCAAATTAAATGAACAGTGTCATATTTTCGAAAATTTGGGAGAGTTTTTCGGGTGAAGTTCTCAAATAAATATAGATTTCGTACATAAAATTGTACATATTATTTTTCGACTTTAATGATAGAATATAACGAAAATATTATTTTCCTATTCATTGGCAGAATGTCATTTCACATATGTCGAAGAATACATAGTAAACACTGCAAGCACCTCTGTATATTGTCATATTTGGAATGAATATTTCAAAGGTATTTACATACAACCACAGCTACTACTACTACAGTGTGCTGTCCAGTCCAATTAGGTCGACTGAGTTGCGATAGACTAGAGGAATCAACCGCCTGTCGTTCTTGACTGACATCGCCGATTACTGCGTGGTAACTATGTTACGTCCGCATGGAGCTCTGGTAATACCAATAGCCAGAGTTTATCTAAGCGTTTGATATGTTGTGGCGCACTTCCAAATTGTGCCAATCAGTAGATGAGATCGCTAAAACAGATAAGGGCACGCTCAATATACGGAGGGATCTTGGGGGTCGGGGGGATTGTACAGCGACCCCCTCCGAGGGATGCTGAAATGCTTTTCTGCGGTTTGGAACCGTACCTATCATGTCAAAAACCTACACGTTCCACATGATGTTCCGTATAGCAGCGTGTAGGGGAAATGATCCAGTGCTCCACGAATGGAACGAAGCCATGTGCGCCGCAAATTCAGCCAGATGAATAAGACTTGGAGGGGTGAAACTCTTTTCAGCGCAGCCTAGTCTCTCAAGTCTATATCTCCTTGGCCGAGTTTTATCCAGGACCTGCATGGTTCATACCGCCATTGTGCGTGGTGATCTACATAAGCAACAGATAGAGATTGAAATTAGGCCAATGGCGCCGCTGGTTGAACTAAACGGAATCAGCATATAACTGTGATTGTTAACCGAGCCCTGGAGTCACAGTGGGTATTTGGCTCGTCTCTGGTCGGCGGGGTGTGTGCGTTCTTCAACAGCCGTGAGCGGAGAACGGACCTGTGCTTTGGCAGAAGAGACATCCTTACAATCGTAACAGGATATCTCCCGGCACTGACATGATCAACGTTGAAGTGTATCCCATTGAATGATCAGAAAACATTCACCAATTAGGCCCAAACCTATACAGAAAGGCGATTCCCTCTGTCATTATCACGACCTACACAAAATATTCCTATTAGTTCATCAACTTTGCAGCACTTCATTGCCGCATATTGAATCAGCAAATTTACAGCCAGTTTAGATCCACTCATCAAGATTGAATTTCGTCCCAAGAACGACTAACCCTTTCGAGTTGATGTTGTTATAAGCCTACTCAAATATTTCACGAATTATTTCGCTATTCATAAAACTGTGGCAAATGGGTAGCTCGCCAAAGTAAAGGATTAGCCTACCAGAGAGGAACGTGCTCGTGCGTTCTTGTTCGAGTGGAATTCAAATAGTCAGCCCGGCCTAAACTGACATTCTCTGGAACATTGTCCAACTAACCTCTCATTCATTGTACTGAAATATACAAAAAGGCAGAAAGGTCTTCATCATTGTTTCCCTTTATTCGCGAGGATATAACTTGTGTCAGAGGCGTATCCTGTTTTTTCGTGATTGGGAAGGCAGCATGGGTTGTCGCGGAACGTACCCGATTTTTTTAGAAAAATGAACTCCTCAGATCACAGGCAATGGCCTTTCACGGCCCATGATGGTGCACTGAATATTCTGATGTCACATCAATCAATTGAAAGGAACGAATGCCGTCAGTGAAAAAAAACATTAGCGAGGGTGGGGGGAATGGCACAATGCTCTTAACGAGGGTCCAAGTGTCAGCTGTAACATTGCAGTAAACTCAACGAGAACACCAGTCCACCCTAAATATATTTTTACAACGCGTAGAAACGTTTTCCAAAGATCGAACAACCCAATTGAGGAGCAAAGGACACAAACGAGCCAGGAAATGAATAGAATAATAGAAATAAATGCTCAAGAGTCTACATGTATTCTACAACGATGAATTAGTGAAGGATGTGATAGATACGGATTGATGTGCACAAAACGTGAGATCGTGAAGAAAGCATGTCTATGCTGCGAGTGGTGTGGGGTAAAGTTTTAGATGCTCAGTGTACATGATGAAATTGATCACATTCAACGAGCAGAATGTGAATATATCCCGAAAGCAGTGGAGCCAAATTTGGAATAATCGGAATAATCATTCACATTGCTTGTCTGTTTTCATACCTCATCCAATTCTTCTTTTTGTGCAAAATAAATTGAAAAATATTAATGAACTCATACAAATTTTAATGTACTAATTGTTATTATATAGGATAATCTGTTCGATCTGATTTCATTTTTTGACTGAGCCATTTTGCTTTGAAATGTACATCCATAGACCTCTGTAACAATGGTTTGACGATGATGCCCAGTGGAGCGAGTATTAGCCACAGGCAGTATCGTGCTATACAATCGTTGTATATATTGGTCAGTCGATAGAGACGTGTCAAACACCATTGTGTTATACCTTACGATAAAAGTTACACTCAGAGCACCTGTATTTCCATGTTCGAGTTCCTTGGTTTCATGTTTGTACCTTATACCTATGATGACCTGACAGTACTAACCATCTATGGTCACATGGTGCTTTCTAACAAACAACATGGTTTTCGACGTGGGCATTCCTGTGAGTCTCAACTCACCATCACAGCCCAATACTTGGCTAACTCACTTGATAAGAAGCCGCAAGTCCATATGGTCATCATGGACTTTTCAAAGGCATTTGACGTGGTTCCTCATAATCGGCTTATCTCCATAGTTATGGTATTCAGGACTCTGTTTTGACCTGGATATCTAACTTCCTACAGCATCGGTCGCGAAGAGTGGTAGTTAGTAGGGAAAAGTCAATGTGGTCAAAGGTTATTTCTGGTGTCCCACAGGGTACAGTCTTAGGGCCTAATCCTTTTTCTATTATACATCAATGATCTCCCGAATAACGTCAGTTCCTCTGTCCGCCTGTTTGCTGACGATTGTATCGTGTACAGGGAAATATGGTGCCAGGAAGATTCAGATCAGCTCCAAAATGATTTGCACGCCCTAAATGACTGGGCAGACAAGTGGCAAATGAGGTTCAACACTAAAAAGTGTTTTGTTATGAGATTGACTCATGCTAGGTCACCCAAACTTTTTTCTTACACACCGGGTGGCAATACACTTTCCGTTACAAACCACCATCCTTATCAGGAATTACTTTTTCCAACACTTTGAATAAGAACACACACATTCAAGACATTTGCGGGAAAGCCAATAGATTAGTGGGGTTCATTAAGAGGAAGTTACACTCTTGTAAACCAGTCGACAAAGCTTGAGGCCTACAGGTCCCTTGTCAAACCCCTTCTGGAATATGCCTCGGCCGTCGGGGATCCATATACTGAAAAGAGTGTTGACCAGCTTGAAACAATCCAAGAAAGAGCTGCGCGAATCATCACGCGTGATTATACTTCTAAAACGCCTGGATGCGCTACGCAAATGGTCAGCACTCTCGATCTTGACCCCTTGACATCAGGAGGAAAACCAGGCGACTGTGTGTTTTCGAACAGGCAATTATTGGTCACCAGTCTTTACCCATCGAGAATCTCTTGACGCCTGTACTGCGTCAATCACGGCATAACCATCCGGATTAATACACCATCATTCTCGTGAACAAAGACTGTTACAAGTACTCGTTCGTACCCAGGAAAATACGGGATCGGAACGCCCTCCCACACGATGTAGTTGTCATCGAAGATCTTGCCAACTTCAAGAGAGCGGTATGCAGTCACTTGAACCCTACACTGAGACGGGACTAACATTTTATCTTGTTGCGTTCGGCTGCCAACCCTATTCTGACCGTTTGGCTCCTTTTAGGAGCGTTGGCCAGTATCAACTTCAAAGTCTTGAAGTCTTGAAGTAGAGATTGTGATTCGCGGTCGCCCGACGGGCATTCCCAAAGTGAAATTCAGTAGCCCGACGGCATTAAGCCCCGGACTACCGGCTCATAGGATTTTTCCAGCACTGACCTGTACACATTCACAATCGGCATCACAATGCTAGCTTCATAAGTTTTGACTTGGTTCCTCGGCAAATTAGCTGAATTCAGGTCATATCATCAGTAAGTTAATGAGCATCCCATAGAAGAAATTGTGGGGGAAATGTGGGTGACATTTACACTACTCGTGCAACTCAGTTATCTCTGATGCCATTTTGGGGGCACTCAGAGGTAGGCCCCGGCCCTAGGCCCCTAGTACTAAAAGGCCCATATGGATGAGAAGTGAAATAGCCTGGCCTGCTGTGTAATGTTGGAAACTTGGGAGTAGGCTTGGCCTAATGCATAATATATTGTGATGGCCTTCATTGAAGACTTGTCACACATATTGAAAAAACCCTGGTTCGCTGATTACGTAATAATAAAACACGCTATTAATCAGTCATTCTCAAAATAATTTCATGGATGAGCACACACTACTGTGCATAGTTTTGTATCAAGCTCTTGAGTTGTGGAGTATTCTGCAATTGCTCCCTGCACTGATCACATGAAGTAAAGTAGTAAAGTGGTTTGACGCTAACAAGCTCACACTTCATCTTGGGAAGACCAACTACACTATTTTTCACACAAAGGTGGCTCCAAGCATTCCTGCCTCGAGGCCTTTAACTCAGAGGGCAGACAGATCTGTAGAACTTTCCATACTAAGTACCTCGGGCTTCTTGTTGACGATAAGTTGTCTTTTAAACCTCATATCGATGACCTTTGCAAAAAC
>JAODTT010393101.1:0-12615 GCA_025400115.1 Pentamera pediparva
GCTTGTTCTGTTGTTTGTGAAGCGCCACTGATTGCAGCCTGCTGTAGAAGTGAGCGCTATATAAATGTCAGTTTATTTAATATAAAAAACGCTTGGAGGCAGGGTCATACGTGGTTGATCTTTTGGGAGTATTTGTGAGTTCGGTAGAGGGTCATTCTGAAACGTAACGTTGATGCGCTCCAAGGTCACCAAAGGTCGCTCATGGGCAGAAAAACTGATCGGAAGCTCAATAACTTGAGAAAGAAATGTCAGACAGGGTTGGGAGCTACGCCATTGTGATCCTCTGGTAGTCTAGTTGACCCGCATCAGTGCGACCTTTCTCCTCAATTTACATTTACACTGACTGGCACAATTTGGTGCTCCCTACATACGGGGTCGTTTGAGGAGGCCGTTTCCATAGCAACGCGATTTGGCATAAGGGAGAACATGGCGCGATTGCACTGTGCGTCATGGGTGTAGACGTTTACGTATCATTTGCATTGGGTTCAATTACCCCTCCAAACCGTATGAGCCCCTTCTGAATATATTATTTTGCCTCCGGGAATCACGAAGTTGCATGATCTCTGGTTACTCACCTACTTCCGTGTTTGCAGTCACCGGACTCATAGCCATGAGTTGAAACGTCACCGTTCCAGCACTCTCGGCCACATTCCCTGGGTTAGCCATGAAGTCGACCGCTGAAAATGGCAATTCAAAGTAAACTCGTGTTACGATCGTGTTATATGGCCTACTGAAGCTATCATCAATGGCCACGTACTCAATACCACCGTCATCTTACCTCGCTAATTTGGTGTTAATAGTTCTGTTGTGATGTCATTTCCGGTCAATTATTGCTCACTGTGACCTTGCTACTTTGAGTTCATGTAACATGCATATATCAAAGATTATCTGAAACTCATTTCAATTGCTGTGACTCCCTTTATACTCTGAATTAATTGATGGGAACCCCTCAGCGGTCACATCTTCCCTACACATACCCTGTGTCTGTTTGAATTATACGAATTCAGCGCCATATCACATCTCGCATGATGGGATATATACCTATAAATATCTAGGCCTATTACGACAACTGGCAACTGTAGAAAGAGTCACTGTGCGTGGGCAACTGCTGTTTTCGATTTCAACCTATTACCCGAACCCGAACGGACGGCGCGGCTATTGACAGTGCACCACGAGGGCGCCACAGTGCTCCGTTGTGATTGACCCTGCCATCAGATCAACCAGCGATCTCGTCCGGTACAGTGTACACTCTTCGAACTCTGGGTGAACAGAGAGATGGAATGTAACAGTTACACTGTCTTGAACGAGACTGAGACCACGAGAATGAAAATTTAGGTTTGCCGTCCACCGTCCGCGTCAGTTTTAGTAGGCCACTCCTTAAGTGCTCGAACGGCGCCGGTTTTACAGTGCACCACGAGGGCGCCACAGTGCTTCGTTGTGATTGACCCTGCCATCAGATCAACCGGCGATCTCGTCCGGTACAGTGTGCACTCTTCGAGTCCGATCATGACCGGGGTGATGTGTTCGTACTTCCGAGTTCTGGTGACAAGTCGTGCGGCGGTGTTGAGAACCCGTCGTAGTCTGGCAAGTTTACAGGCAGGAAAGCCATAAAGTATACTGTTACAATAGTCGACCTTCGATGTGACGAATGCATGGGCGAGCTTTATGGCTGCGGCTCTGTCCAGATACTGAATATGAATGTTCTTATTTCGTGCAATGATTCAATATTTAGGTCGTTTAAAGATTGAACTCGTTTTTTTCAACTCGGCTCCGCCTCTTTGGATAAAACGTTTATTCTTTCAACTCATGAAATATTTGAGCCATTGCACTAAAAACATCCATCATCTGTATATTAATCGGAACAGTGAATACGGGGTACGTGCTGAGCGAAATCGGGAATTAAGAATTCCGGTGACACTGTAGAAGTTCAAATTCCCGAGCGGGCAGTCACGGATAACCGATTAATTTCTCCCTCTTTTTTGCCTCCAGGAAAGGGGCGATCGTTACGAACTCGACAGCCGGCGTTTACGGCATGGGCCTCGCCATCCCCGCCATGGTGAGCCATATCATTAGAAATAGACATAGACTATTTGTGATTTTCATTGTCTCGCGGTACCCGTCGAATAATCGACAGTATCGCTCTCATGACGTCACGACGCTTAAATCTTCACACGATATATCGGAACTAATTTTGCATCGCCGACATACATAGGCGTGAGTAGGTATTTTTGAGTGAGTGGCTGAGACTTAACCCTGACATGGGGAGGGGACCCCTCGGGAAATCTTAGCATTTTCAGATGGCCTTAGATGCAATCTGGGGCAATGTAGCACACTTGAACACACACCTCGTGTCGGAAATAATTTTGAATTTCCATCAAGTCTATATATGTGCGATTTGGTGCTGATCTTTTCTGCCAAAAGGTGCAGATCGAGCAGGGAGTTCCATCAGGCGATTATGTTGGAGAAGAATGTTGATGAACGACCTGGGGAAGGGTACCGTAAATGTGAGTGTCCTGCTCCCCATTAGGGATTGTTTTGGCCTCAGGTGCAATCCGGTGCAATGTTACACATGGACGAGGCTAATAAGTAGTTTCACTGAACATTTTTTGTCTGTCTGTCTTATTAGTTGTGGAGAGAAAAATGCCGCGGACGCGCGTAAAGTTGAATGTTGCGTTTGCGTATAATGTCCGGTGCCCGCAATACAACATGCGATTCCACTTGCAACTGCACAGATTATTATGGCTCCGTGGGATACACCCGATTCCGTGAAGAGAGGAGCAAATACGGCACGCGCGCATTAAAAAAGGACTGCCAAAAACGTGCGTATCCATCCCTTTCACGTGATCTGTGTATTTGAATGTTCATTTAAAGAGGCACTGTCGTCCGGTAGCAATTGGCGTCACTTGCATGACGTCACGATCAAATAAACCCCTTGATATCGATACGGTTTATCGCCAGTATAGCCTAAGTCGATGCAATTTTTTTCGATATACCGTGGGGCGATTTTTATCGCCAACGGACCCGTCCATTATTCGCTGGATGTTGCGAGACAATATTGCCTCTCAATGTAGGCTAAATATAACAAAGGGAACACTCTATTTTGTGTATATCAACATTATATCAATATGATGTTTTGTAACTCTTATTATCCAAGAAAGTGTGGATATGCAATTCATATAGTTCCGATGCACCCTGGAATTATTTGATGCCATTCGAAAGGCACTGTCTATCACTCGACGGGTGCTTCGATACGATAATGCCTCTGTGAATGTCCAGTATGTCCGCTTCTTTTAGGCCAATATATAAATAACATTTTTACATTCTCTTGTTATCCTAGCCCATACTGCTATATACAGTCAGCAAAACCGCCTTGATAGCGATGACGCAACATCTGTCACCGTCCTTGATCAACAAGAATATAAGAATCAACTGTGTCGCTCCCGGCGCTATACCCTCGAAATTCATGGAAGGGGTGAGTGTTCAATTAAAGACCAAAGGTCATGTGACAGCTCTCTTTTCAATTAGCATAGGTGGAAAGAGGGCATGTGAAAACCCCCGACCTAAAATTTGAAGATTTCAGCATGTTGCATTGCTGAGTTATTCCAATTTACTTTTTGGGAATTGATGACGTCACAGGGAGACGATGCGGAGGTCGCCCATTGACTCAGTACAAACAAAATGCTGAGATTTTGCATCTTCGCAACCGAAAAACGGAAAGTGATATCTGGAACGGAATAATTGAGATTATGCTATCATATTCTGTGAACATTTCTGTTAGTTCTTATATAGATCCCATCCATGGTTTATTTGTTACGGGGTTTTGAAAACTACATGTTTCGTATTGACTTCATGTTTCAGAGGTTCCCGCGGCCCTCTCCCCCGTGACGTCACAACGCGTGTTACGCAATAACGGTTGCTGCCCTTTTCCGCACAATTATCGGCTGGAATACGATTAGATAACCTAAGTGTACCATCCCTGATTTACAATATTGAATGAAGTGATATTAACAAGGATGTACCGAGATAGGTAACTGCGCACCAAGTAAAGGCTCACCTGGTATTGGTGCGCGCGTGCGTCGTTCCAGTAGGCCGTCAGGCCATGAGTCCCAGTACCATTCCGAACTGATTTCCTTCTTCGATGACGGTTCCAGTTTTGGGCAAATCGGGTATCCGGACATTGAAAGCGAATGGGATACACTCCACAACAACACGCAAACTGTGTCGAGATTCCTTGACGTAGTCCTGATGTTAAATCTGGAAATTGGAGGTTCTCATGTAATCTGTTTGAAAATCATTTGGTCAGTCCTAAGCCTACAGGACACTTTGTGCCGTTCCAACATGCTTGTGCTAAATGAAAAGAAAACAGAGTTCACTTGCTTCTCGTCACATTTCAGTAATTCTTCCTGGAATCCTACTATCAAGGTCGGCAATTCCACTATCCACCCTGTTTCCCAAGTTCGTAATTTAGGAATGATCATGAATACTTATTTGAGAGTGTCAAGTCATGTACACAACCTTTGTGAATCTGCTCGGCATGCAATTAGAATGATCTTAGGGAACATTCGTTAATACCTGGATCAGATGACTACCACCATGCTGGTCCATGCTTTTGTTACATCTAGGCTGGACGCTTGTAATTATCTGTAGTTCCGTCTTCCTGACAACATAATTAACAAGATTCAGCAAGTGCAAAACATTGCTGCACGTCTAATTCTCCGTGTTCCTCGCCATGAGCATTTCATCCCACAGCTCTACCAGCTTCACTGGCTCCCAATAAGGCAGAGAGTTGCTTTTGAAATATTTCTACTCACTTATAAGGTAATTAACTGCATAGCTCCTGATTTCATCTCAGAGCTTGTTCAGCTGCAAGTTCCTTCCAGAGTTCTTAGGTCAGTATCTGAGCAACGCCTTGAGATGAGATCACTATTCGCTCTTCTACTAATTTCTATGGCGATCGTTCGTTTGATTCTGCTGCACCACATTCATGGAATGGCCTTCTCAACTTTTAAGTCTCGTCTTAAAACGCATCTCTGTTCCATCTACATGTTCTGTCTTTTTCACTCTTCTGTTTTCTGTCCTGTTGTGAGCTGTCACCTCTGTTCTGTCTTCCGTGTTTTTCCCTTTCTGTCTGTCTTTAGTTTTCGTCTTTAGGTCTATAAAACGCTTGGAGGCTTCTGTATCAGGCGCTCTATCAAGTCCTCATTATTATCAGTATTATTAGCATACAATGGTCAACCAACATGATAAGAACATGAACCCTCTACACCTTTGCGGTGAACAGTTAACGGGTTTACAACATTCATGTTTATATACATTTACCTCAGTTGACCTTTGACCTAACCCAAAAGTAAAAGGGATCATTTACTCATATGGCCAACTCACCTACCAAGTTTGAACCCCCCACCCCTTGTGTTCAACAGTTACGATGTTTACAAACTTCTTACCTCCGTTGACATTTGACCTGAGACAAAAGCAATATAATTCATTTACTCCATATGACCAACCTACTTTCCACATATGAACCTTCTACACTTTGCATTCAACAGTTATCCTATTTACAATGATTTCATACGTTGAACACTAGATACCTCAGATGACCTTTGACCTCATTGGAAAACAACAGATATTATTTGCTGAGTATGGGGTTGCATACATACCAAGTATGAACCTAATTGGGGTGTTTACAATGTTTTTAGTGTTTGACCTCTGTTGACCTTGCAAAAGTATAAAAACAGTAGGCTAGCTCCTTCTTCTCCTAGTGGATACTCCTAACAAATTTGATTTTTGAGGACATTTGTGTCACCTAGTAAATCTAGTTATCGTGTACACAAGGATTTCAGACTCTGGTGAACACATATGGTTTGGGTGACATACATACCAAGTATGACTCCAATCAGAATTTCCTTTGTCCACTTACAGTGTTCACAAGGTTTTCCTTTTTTTCACCTCTGTTGTACCAAATTGGAACCATCTGGACCATTGCGTTGTCCAGTTATCGTGTACACAACATAGGCGTCACACACTCTCACATACATACACACCGAACGCACACACACGCACACACACACACACACACACATACATACATACATACATACATACATACATACATGCATACGACATCAGTGTGACTGTATATATTTCTTTAACCTCCGGCAAGGAATAAAGAACGCTCTAGTCAAATTGAACCGAAAACGGTCGAAAAATGAACCGAACCGACAAAGAATCAAAACTAATCATTTTCCTATCAAAATGTACCGAATCTAGTCAGATAGTTCATCCCTTTTCAGTCCAGTGCCCACTTGATCTGTTTTCGGTTGACTTGATCGTATTTAGCTCGCCGCGGCGATGTAGCTGGATGAGCTATTGTGATCGGGCATGTCTATCTATCTAATCTAGTGTATATATATATATATCTATCTATCTAATATATATTTATCTATCTATCTGTACATCTGTCTATTTGTCTGTCTGTCTATTTCAGCCATTCTGTGAAAATACGCTCCTCCTACATTATTATCGGTAACCAAATGCTCCATATTGGGTGTTCAGGGATTTGGGTTCAAAGGTCATCTGCTGGTCATTTTATGACCAAAACGCCTCTCCTCTCGCAGGTTGAATTGGATAATCATGATGGTTGGCTAGTATCATCGACTAATGGTACATTAGGGTGGTCAACATTTTGAGGTCGAAGGTAATCTAGTGGTCAATTTCGGCCATTGCGCCATTCCGTTGGAACGACTTTGCAACATTCTTGCAAATTATAAGGTGAGCTACTGTGCCATTGGCACTCTTGTTCATTCCTTGCCAGAGGCGGAAGGGATATATGCGATTGCGCGGGCATGTTTACGTGTGTGTATGTGTGTTGCGCCCCTCGTGAACACGAAAACTGTTAAACGCATAATACTTGGTGTGTAGGTTGGCCATATGGAGTAAGTGATCCCTATTGTTCTCAGATCTAGTGCAAGGTCATCTAGGTCGAAGTGTGAACACGATAACTAGTGAACGCAAAGGTGCAGAGTCTTCATCCTTAATATGTAGTTCGCCCGTGTGGAATACATGATCCAAATTTTCCTGGGTCTGACCCGAGGTCACCTGAGGTTAACATAGGATAGCATACTAAAAACTTTGTAAACACGAAGTTAGAGAGTCTTCTTACTTGATATGTAGGTTGACCATACGGAGAACATGATCCCTATTGATTCTTCGTTTGGTCCAAAGTCCTCTGAGGTCAACAGAGGTCGAAGTCTGAAAAGTCTGTGAACATGGTAACTAGTGAATGCAAAGTGTAGAAGGTTGATACTTGGTATGTAAGCTGGTCATATATGGAGTACATGATCCCTATTGATTTTTGGTCACATCCAAGGTCATCTGAGGTCAATAGAGGTCGGAGTCGGGAAACCTTGTAAACACGATAACTAGGCGTAGAGGGTTCATTCTCTGTATCATGAAGGTTAGTCATATCGATGATTTGTATTCAATGAATCACAAGGCCCGTGGTTTCCTGGTTCTTTCATCTGATTATTCTCCTTAAATATTAGGGTATGGATGAAGCGACGATGGCCAAGTACTTCAAGGCTATTGGTATCCAACCTACCGACCCTGCGGCACGGTAGGTGCATACATTTCCGATGCAATATTGTTGAAGGTGTGAACTAGTCAGAGTGGGGTCTCTGTCGACTAACATAGACTGACTAATTTGTGACCACCGAAGTCATTAGAGCTGCTGCCGCGATTATTTTATGTTCCGCTTACACATCACTCTAAAGCAAAGACGGTGAACCGATCACGCCTTCCAGAGAGTGAAGTGGATAATTCACTCCAGAAGGGTGATAATTCACTAAGGCGAATTTAAAAGTCACTCCGAGAGAGGGGAAATTCACTCATTGAGAGTGAGACCTTATTCGATATGTATATATCCAGTGTTCACTCCTCGAAGGAAAGTGATCGTTGGATACACTCCC
This sequence comes from Pentamera pediparva, assembly GCA_025400115.1. Lineage (NCBI taxonomy): Eukaryota > Metazoa > Echinodermata > Holothuroidea > Dendrochirotida > Phyllophoridae > Pentamera > Pentamera pediparva. The sequence goes on from JAODTT010393101.1 coordinate 7,965, forward strand.
CTCGTTCAGTGCGATTTCGCTCTCGTGGAGTAAATGCTGGTGTAGAGTGGAGGCAGACTGGTGAGACTGCCTCTTGAAAGCAGAAAGCCCAACGGCTTAGTGATTCCATGACATTGACCTGGGGACATTGACCTTATGTCACAAACAACATGGCCAATGAACCCATCATGATGAACATACATATCAAACTTTTCCAGCAAAAAATGCCCCACTACCCAACACATGTTCATCATAATAAGAAAGCCCATAAGAAAGCTACACATCAAATTGCAGCTCGATCTGACCAAGCATTATATACATTGGCCTCTCCTCTCCGGTGACCTCAGATGACCTCTGACCTGACACCGAAGCAAAATGGAACATGTACTCATCATGGGGAACATTCACACCAAGTATGAACTTCATCCACTCATGCCTGAACCTGTTATCATGTTTACAAGCTAGGCATCACATACATACAGACATACATACATACATGTATACATACATGGAACAACAATTGAAATAATAATATACTTATAATGGAATGGGAAGCACACAATACTGAGCATGAATGGTATCTGCCATTCCTTTTTACCATTCAGGTGTTCTGGACCTCAATAGGAAGATGACCACATTCTTCATTCTTAATTTGATTGCAGAGGTAATGAGGGTTTATTATCTCTCAGCTCTCATCTTTCTTTAATCTATCAATCAGTTAACCCTATGAAAATAGGTTCCACTCTTTCATGAAGGACCATTCGATTATTGCATGGGTAATTTAATATTACTTTTACAATAAGCTCTGCATCTTCTAGTAGGACCATTCCATCAAGTTATCGTGTTCACAAGCTGAAATTGGCAAAAATGTCAGATTTTAACTAATTTTCTATTTTTCTCCCAAAATGACCCCGATCTTCACCAAAATTAATATGGTTCCTGTACTCACCATGAGAAAGCTGTATACTGAATTTCAACTTGATCAGATCAGGCATTTTGGAATTATCGTGTTTACAAGGTTTCCAGACTTTGACCTCTAGTGACCTCAGATGACCTCTGACCTGCCCCAGAACGATAGGGATCATGAACTCATCATGGAGAACTTTCATACCAAGTATGAATCTCATCCACTCATGCCTGAACCAGTTATGTTTACAAGCCAGGCGTCACATACACACATACACACTTACATACATACATACATACATACATACATACAGTCGTACATGGCATACATTGTGGGGTTATTACACAATCTTGTCAATCACCCCACAGTGTAGAAAAATCACCCCACAATGCACAAATCACCCCGGAGGGTAGACCCTAACCTGTTCTTCACCCCATAGTGTACTCCTGGTAAGTGCATACATACATACATCGTACATACATACACACTGTCATGACTGCATAGATTCCTCTGATTTCTTCAAGGAATCAATAATTGGGAAATTGCATACAAGAAATATATTTTTTCAAAGCTGAACTCGTACAGCTTGGAACACTCGGGAATAAATTTGTTGGCTTTACAAGCCCCCCGGATAACAGGGCCGTTTCCTGTCATCTGGGAGGCTCGTTAAGCCAACAAAAGTCTTCCACGCTCCGCGCCAACTGATGGTGGCGCTCCGCTTAGATAGTCTATCGGTGCCCCCCATTAAACTTCAGTGCCCCCAGTGCTCTCCAGAGTCGAAAGTCTGGCGACGTCACTGCCCATGCATGGGAGCACAGGCGTTGATCTATTTTCAATTGTGGGGTCCTCAAAGAGTGAGAGGACACTTACTTATCAGCTTATCTGCTGATAGCTCAAGTATAGCCATACAAGTAATTCCCTAATTCGCAGGCTCAACCATGAATAAATTATTCCCTATTGCGCCTTCGTCCCTGCTGAAATAGAAACAGTTAGAAAGGTATGTACATACATACATACTTGAGAGGAGGCACGATTCTCCGACAGGAGACTCCTTGTTTCAATGACAACTCTAATTTAATGGGAACCGTCTCGGCAGGCCGGAACTCGTCAATGCCAGTGCGCTCCCTATTGAGAGACACACTTCCCTCGACACGGTCCACTGTACTGGACCTTCCGGGCAATACCAGCAAAGTGGACGGGATCCTTCACGCTAACAATGGGGGAGTTGATTGCTATTTTGTCAGACAGCAGATGTCTAGCGGTGAATAGTAACTGTGTGTTTGAGCGGGAATTCTGAAGCAATGCTAGTAATATAAATGAATACGACAACACTGATCGTTTGACTCTTTGCTGATAACCGTTGATCCAACACAAAAGAAGTAGACATCCTGAACTTGCGGGCAGACACCACGGGTACACAGTAACACATGAGCTTCATACACTCATGTTGTGGATGTTCCTTGTGAACATCTCAGCTCATTGCCTGAGAAATGACTACTTCATTTAGTCATAATCATGATGGTTTATAACCTCTCAGCTCTCTACTTCGCACAATCTGTCAATCTATCAAAAATAAGCCCCTCTACATAGAGGACTGTTCAATTATTGCATAGGTAACTCTGAATCACTATTCATTATTGCAGGGGTAATTCCATATCACCATGACAATGAGCTTCACCTCTTAATGTAGAACTGATCCATTATTGCATGGGTAATTTATATTACCATGAAAATTGCATGGGTAATTGTACTACATCCTAATATAACCACTTCTGTTGTGACTTTTGTGACTACCTGAATAAGAAGGGAAGCTGCATGATTGTAGAATTGTAACTCACTTTCATCTACTTGTTCACAAGTGTCCCATTTTCACCAAGATGACCCAGTCTACAGCAAGAACAATAGGGTTCTCGTACTCCCCATAAGAGAGCTACACACCATATTTCAGCTTGATCAGACCAAGCGTTCCGGACTCATGCTCTTCACAAGGCTTTCAGAATTTGACCCCTGGTGACCTCAGATGACTTTTGACCTGACCCCAAAACAATAGGGATCATGTACTCTTTATGGGGTACCCACATACCAAGTATGAGCTTGATCCATCCAGGTGAGGTCGAGTGATCTTCTTCACAAGCCAGGCGTCACACACACATACACGCATACGAACAAACACACACACACACAAACACACTGTCATGACTGCACAGATCCCTCGACTGAAGTCAAGCAATGAAAAATGCATTACACTGGATGATGTCAATCGAACAAAGTGAGTTGAATTTGTGAACTACTGCTTATTTTTTGTAAGAGATGTTATTACCTCATCAGCTGATGATGTACCACTATGTGGAACCTCACGCGCATGCTCAGACATAATTGCCATCAATGCCACACATGAGAGCGACATGTGCTCTGTCCATATTAGATGGGTAACCTTAAGTGGTTCTGTAAGACTTTCTTTTATCACAATGGAGATCACATCAGAGTAGAGACATCCACAGAGTGTGGGTTCCATTCCCGATTAGAACTGATTAGGTTTTCTGCGATGTCATTGAGCAAGGAACTTTATCGCCATCTCTCCACCCTACCCAGGCGATAATTGGGGACATGTGAGGGTACTGAGCACAACCTACGCATTGATTGCTGCAACATTCTCCCCGATAATTAACAGAGTGTATGCCTGATTACTATGTTTGAAGAATCATCTATGGAGTGCCTCGAGGACCTCGGTGGAAAGGCGCTGCAGAGGTAAGTAATATAATTATTATTACAAACTAATAGCGTGTAACATCAATATACTTGCAAATATTGTCGTGCGCGGAAACTTAACGTCAAATGACGATGTCTGACTATGGCTGTTTGTGGCTGGCTCCAGTTTAACTGTCAATTTTTCTGTTGAATTCACACTATTAGAAACATCTATTTGGCAACCTTTCAACAATGGCCTCATGATATTGTTCACCATGTTGCAAATCATTCACCTGCTGTTTTCTAGAGACAAAATCAACCTACACATCAGTCAATAGTGAACTTCCTACATGCACCAGTCCCACTACTTCTGATACTTCAACTTTCCCAATGGCCTTGAGAGGTGGCTTGTGAATAAAGTTGTGTTTAGCGAACCATGGTATAATACTGTGGAACAATTAGGCTTACTAAAGAAGAGGATTAGAAGAGGATCGAAAGGTGGAAGGAGAAGGTTTAAATGGGAATTACCTGCTGTTTAACAGAACTCTTTTATTGAACCACGTATCACTGAAAACTCGTCAAGACCTTCGTCCAGGAAATGTGTATTGGTCTCGTGCTGAAACCCCAAATTTGACCTGAGCCCGTAAATACCGCACAAGATGTTTTGATGGTCTCTGATACTACGAGACCCGCTCTTCTAGAATCTACATGATGCCACCCGAGCATCATCTGGCATTTTGAAAAATTCAAGATGGCCGCCAGAATGGCGCATGCGAAGGATAAATTGTTGCTCCACAACTCATATGACACACAGAAGGTTGATGGTGAAATTTATTACGGGTTCACGCAAGTATGCCCGCCCAGCAGAAGTACCATTTGAATGCTGTTTTTATTTTGCACGTCTCAGCAACATGGCCGCCGAAAAATCCGCCTCCGCAACACAATATATGTGTTATTCATCGGGAAATGGCTAGAAACGATGTCGTTAACATCCAATTAACTTGAAATTGATGCTTATTATCTGGATACGCGGCAGACTGCGAGATCAACGACGGGTGTCTCGAACCCTAGGAGGGA